>JAKCPI010027682.1:0-45570 GCA_023213315.1 Euborellia annulipes
ACACTGAGAAAAAAATTTGGTTTTGTCAACTAAATGAGTTTAGTTGAAATTTTATTTAGTTAAGACAACTAAATAATCTTACGACTATGAAATCGTAGTAGGGGCAATGAAAACAATTTCATAGCGACAAATAAATGGTTTAGTTAAAACGATTTGACTAGGTCAATTACATTATTGTAACGGTAACAAAATTTCTTTGATCAATGCTACTAAATATTTAGTCAAGAGTCAACAATATCATTTGGTACCCACAAAAGATTTTATCCATTATGACAACAAAATTATTTTGTTGCTACTAATAAACGGTTTAGTTGGAACGGTATAATTGGAACAACTAAATTTTTGCAAAGATTACTAAATTATATTCATTGACGGCACTAAATATTTAGTAGGTAGTAGTAGTTTAGAGACAACAATATCATTTAGTATCCACGAAAAACTTTATTCATTGAAACAAAAAATCATTTTGTAGTAAATTCGAAATTCTGGATACCAGATGGCTTAAATAAAAATGCCTGGACCCCTATATATATAAATTCATAAATAACGGATATCGTAAATGTCTTATATGGCCTGAGCTGCCGAAAAGACAGTGTGAATGTGTGTGTGGAGTGTGAGTGTGAATGAGAAAAAAGTGTGAATGTTTAAAAAAAAAAAAAAAAAATTCGAAATTAATGCTGCTACTGTTAAAATTTTCTATGTTAATTTTACAAACAATTTTTTTCCCCAATGTTTTGGTAACAATTATTAAATTATATACTTAATAATAAAATAAATATAAATAATTATTAAATTTAATATTATTTAATTCCAAATTTTAATTTTCCAAAATATTATTTTTATTTAATGAAATTTATTATTATTATTTATTATATTATTATTTATTTCTCAAGTAGAAAAACGGATTTTTTTTCTTTAAAATTTTTCTAACGTCTTTTAACGACATTTATGTAAAATTGAAAAAATTGACCGTCTTTCGAATACAATTCAATTGGCTTGCTCCTCTCGCCCAGTAAAGTCGCCTTGCTAATTCATATTAATTTGCGTCCTGCAAAATAAACACGACAGCCCTTGTCGCTATTATTATTTCTTTTGTTACATTTACATTACCCTTATTTATTAAAATTCTGATTGACAATTTTATTTTTTCATAAAAGTATTTAGATCATGAATGACGAAATTGCATCAGTTTTACTGAAAGAGTGGAATTTGGAAAAACATTAAGAAGAATTCAAACGTAAGTACATAACGATATAATTATTAAAATTTTCCTTCTTTTTTATCATCTTTATTTTTTATAATTCATAAATAAGTCAGTAAATAGCGATTTTCTTCTTTCAGTCGAAACAATATTAAGAAATACTGAAAAGGGAAAAATTCTACTTGAATCTCGTCCGGCCGATAAAAAATTGCAGGATACGAATAGAGATTTTGTACCAGGTAGTTCGATTAATTGTAGCAAAAGTTATAAATGCCTATCCTAATAGCAGGTACAAAAGAATAATTTTGTTTTCGCCTTTTTATATTGTCATATTTTAAATTACTAATAATGAGTTAATTTCTTGTTTTTATAGAATCTGCAATGATGTATGGGATGGCCTAGGAAAGCAAATAGTAGAACTATTTCCAGCCGAGCATCTCGACTGCTATTATATTCCAGCAATAGGTAAAACTAAATCAAAAGATAACAAATCACACATATCAAAAAGGAAACGAAATCAAGGATAAGACCGACACCTCTCAACACCTCCAAAACTTATTAAAAACGACACCTTTAAACGAAGGTAAAAGTAATTTATATTAACTAATTTTTAACATTTGTTACTTTTAATATTGTCTATAGCCTTCGGGCCTTGATGTTAGGGTTAGCGTGCTGGCCTTGTATACCAAGAGTCGCGGGTTCGGACCCAGGCAGTCCGATGATTTTATTCAAGCCATTTGGATACAAAATGGCTTGAATAAAAATGCCTGACCCCCCAAAAAAAATATATATATACAGGTATATATATATATATATATTTTTTTTTTCTATAACGGTTATCGTAAAAAGCTCGAGTTGCCGAAAAGACTGTGTGCATGTATGTGTGTGAAAAAAGTGTGAATGTTTAAAAAAAAAATATTACTAACTTGTAAGCTTAATAATATATTTTATTTTATTTATTTTAGATTCTCAAGTGGCTGTTCAATTATTATTATTGCCACATTATATCGCCCCTAAAAAGCTCCTAAAGGCGCAAAAGAAAATATATCGTTGTTCCATTGGAAGTGCAAAGGATTCTTCAATTTTTCGAGCTTCTAATTGTTTGACGTCTGCATAAATGATGCCATGTACGCGACTACGTCTACCCTGGAAGCTATTGATATTTGTTTTAAGGCTTTTTTGTTTTTGGATCTCTCTTATCCAGTTGACAGCGAACACATCTGGACAATCATTCAAAGCATAATATACATTTTTTTGTAACAAAAGTACAAAATAAAAATTAATTTTACATTTATTTAAAAAAATTGCTTTATTTTTTATACCTAAAAATTTTCATGTATGAATATCGTACTTGTTAGATATAAGTTGATCTTCGTACATCTCATAATCAAGAAAAGTTGTAAATTTTTTGTTGATCTAAGTAAATCAATTTAAATCTTGTTTTGATTAATAAAGATATACATAAAATTTACAACTTTTATTGAGTATAAGATGTACAGTGAGTGACAATATTAAGTCCCATCCATGCGTTTTCTACTTGTGATTATTTCATTGTTTTTAAAAAAATATTATATATTTTTTAATGGAAACTTTCATGGTTCAAACCTAGAAAATTTTCAATCAAGATTTTTCTTTTCCTTTATAAAAAAAATGAAATAATCACAAGTAAAAAAACGCATGGGTGGGACTTAATATTGACCCTCACTGTACATAGTGTATATACGCGATACCCATAATATATGAAGCAATAACTATGGAATTGTGGCAACCATATAAATAAATAAGCTTAAAAAAATGGTTTCATAGTCACAACCAAATAATATACGGGCAAATACTTATTTATTTAAATGATAACTAAATATTTATTAGCCTTTAGTAACTATGCAATGGCGGCAAGCACGTAGTTGAATACGCTTTAAGAACTTACTATTTACCACAACCAAAAGCATATGATACAGATAATTATTTGTTTACTTACGATAAAATCATTTTATATAGTCACAACTAAATATCTTGGTAGAAATTCAATAATATATCTAGTTGAGTAAATTAAAAAAATTGTGGTGACAATTATTTTTTTTTAATAAAGACCACTAGATATTGTGTGATCTTAAGATAAATTTAGTAATCGCAAGTAAATAATTTATTTAACGGGCAACAAAATATTTGGTTGCCGCAACATTTTATTTAGTGCCTACTAGGCTATCATATTATTTAGTTACCGCTACTAAATTTTTTTTGACAAAACCAAATTTTTTTCTCAGTGTAATTTTATCGGAATATAAATAAATTAAAATTTATACAAGAGCAATATAAATTTACATGTATATCAATATATCATTTACATGATTAGCCTATGTCTTATTAAAATATAATCGAAATTGGCAGCCAAATTTTTTCTTTAAATATTTTATTGAGGCGACGTTTCGGTGTCGAAAGGGGCGAATTGGGCTCTGAAGATGAGACCGAAAAGTTGGCTCTATAAAATATTTAAAGAAAAAAATTTGGCTGTTTACTCTTGCAACCAACCCTCTATTTAAAAATATTAAGCTGATAAAATTATAAAATTTTACAGAGAAATAAAAAATTAATAAAATGACACCATGCGGAGATAAATTTTATTTGTAATCTTAAGTGAGATGATAAAAATATTCTTGTTTTTGACGCTCAGGAAGCTTTACAGACAATAACAATATCCGTTTGCTGTCTATATTTATTTACAACAATTTTATTTTCGAATGGGAATTTGTAATTTTTGCAATTTAATAGAATTGGAATTGAATACAATGCCCAATTGAAAAAATAATGAGTGAATGCATTCCATTTGATTTGTTTTTTTAGGAGAAAATGATAAAAACTTAATTACAGTATTAAATACAAAATTGAAAGTGAAATTTTATTTTATTCAAAAAGTTGAATTGTTAATTCAATAGAAGACAATGTCAATTTATTATTTAAATGAAATCCGATAATAAATATTAAAAGAAAAAATTATCATTGCTTTTTTTTAAAGCGCAAAATAAAGCATTAAAAAATTTTATTTCTTACCAAATCGAAGACAGACTCGTTGGCCAAAAAAAAAAAATTCCGAGAGAGAAAAAAAAAAGATTTTCGATTGCGATAATTTTTTTTTTTACGATATCGTTATAAGTTCATTACCGGTAAGGGTGGGTTTTTGCTCGTCTTTTGTGACCAGGACGATTGCAAGATCCCAACTGAGAGGCTGGGATACGGGCGCCCGACTGGCTGCGTTTCGCCGCAACCACCACCCCTAACGCGCCGCGCACCCCCCACCAGAGCTCACTCAACACACTGGCGCCCCTCCCCTATTTCTTTATAAAGGGATGAGTACCAACACCACCGACCTTCCCCCACTTGGACCAGTCAGCCAGCCGGCTTAATGTTATCGCGAGGCATTTTGCAATAGAGATATAGACCCTGAAATAGTCACATTCTCAACCCTCACAAATGATATAGACTATTTTTTTTTTTATAGTTGATATAAATATTCATATTAAAATTCTAATTAAGATAAATTAAAAATAAAAAAAAAGTAATGTTTAAAACTTGATGTTTTTTACTTTTTTTTATGTTCGAAATTGTTGACAAATAATGGATAAATTTTTTGGAACGTTTGCTTCACTAGCTATTCCTCGGATTAGCTAGTTGACAAAGGCCCAAGTCGGAGTTAGTTAGGAAAGAGCCAAAGTTCGGTATAAGGCTTAACAAAGGGGTGAAATTAGAAACACAAGACTTAATTGTTTATTTTTTGTATATTATTACATTTTTGTTGAAAAAGTAAAAATTTAGGTGATCTGAGCAACAATACAACAGCCTCTTTAACCGTTTAAAGTAAAAATTTATTAGTTTAAAATAATTTTTAGCCATCGGGTCTTGGTGTAGTGGTTAGCGTAGTGGCCTTCTGAACCAATAGTCGCGGGTTTGCATCCCATTTCAAACAACAAAAATTTAATTGGCTACGAATAAATTTGATTAAATAGAGACGGGGTCTAAATGACCTCCGAAAAAGACTGTTATATTAATTGCTGAAAAGAAATCTCTTATATTTAAAGTTGTGGGGGGTAAACAAAGGAAAGTCGAGATTTTTCAGATTAATATGTTTTTTTGATTTATTCAAAAAAAGAAATATTTTTTTTTATGTTTTTAATTGTAACGAGTATCTGCTTCTTTGATATATAAAGATTAATGATTTAGTTTTATTAATTATACTAATTAAGATAAAAGTGTAATTAAAAGTATTGATTGTTCAAAGTTTTCAATTTTTATATTAATTTTAATGATTTTATATTTTTAATATTTATTTATATTTAATACCAAGCTTGGATGCAAAATTTTTATTATTGAATATATTTTTTTTTATTTTTATAAAACAAAAGCTAGCTTTTTATTAAGCACTGCACTGAGGGGAAAGGGAACCGATGAAAATCTTATCTTTGATGTGGCTCCCACGAAGACATTTGCTGCTACCGGTGGTGGTCCAAGTCAGCCAGCGGTGAAGTGACCAATGGTCGTTGATACTGTGATTCTTCTTTGAAGATATGAATTTCGGTGGTTTTTTTAACACATCACAAAATAAATAATTTGTTGTAGTTGATTGAGAGTAAATTAAACGTGTAAACTAATTGATA
The DNA here is from genome assembly GCA_023213315.1 of Euborellia annulipes. Lineage (NCBI taxonomy): Eukaryota > Metazoa > Arthropoda > Insecta > Dermaptera > Anisolabididae > Euborellia > Euborellia annulipes. The sequence goes on from JAKCPI010027682.1 coordinate 5,851, forward strand.
AGAAATTGATGAGAAATTGGGATCAATTATAAAGGGTTGGAGAGAGAGTGTAATACAAGACGTGTAGTCTCTCCGGCATCTAGGCTCTCAATGCCGTTTCACCCTTTGTCTCTTCGCGGCGCGCGCACCCTTTCGCGTCATCGTCGCCGCACAAAATTTTCAATTTAATCAAATTTATAATTTATTTAATATAAAATTGCAAAATAATTCTTTTGTATAATAAGATGAAATGAATTTGATATTATTAATTAATATTTGTTAGATACGAAATCACATAATATTTAATCAAATAGTATTCTCATATTTTATTTTTTATAATTAATTAAATTAATAAAAGGTGGCTAATTCGCCTATAGGGTAACATCCCCCGACTCAAAGAGATTTTATCGTCGAAGACAATGGATAAAATCTTTTTAGAATTAAAAATTTGAAGGGTGAAAGAAATCAAGATTATTTTATTTTTACTTTGTTATTAACTTTTTTTACGCGAGAATATTGGCTGAGCGTTTCCGGCCGATATCTCCCCCGATGCCTTCCCATAATCTTCCGTGCTTCGGAAAGATCACCAGGATTATCACATCCAACCGCCGATATACAGTAGCTCAGACAGACAAACTTAGGTCAGTCAGGCTCCACTTTCAAGTATTTGGAATTCATTTTCCTTCCATCAACCACAAAGCTTCAATATAATAAATGGGGTCAGGTTGCCTATTTATGGCTTTCCTGCCCGGAATAAGAATAGTAAAGGGGTGAATACACTGCCTTTTTCTAGGGGTATTCATCTCCCGAAAATTATTTATAATATAATGGCTTCAATGCCAGGAGACTTTGCTCCAAAATATATTTTTATTTATTTATTTTGCCACTTGGGCCAGGACCAATGTCCTACACATTATCTTTCATTAGAATTTGAATCCAATCTTTCAATGGATGCCTTTCCTTCCCAAAATTTATTATAATTCAAACTAAACTGATTTACTATCAACTGATTCGAAGCAACAACCCAAATAATCCTCCCTAACACGACTTCAAATAAAAAAACACCTCAAGAAAACATCCTCCAGTCTCACTCAGACAATATTTTATTCATAATAATTGCTTTTTTATAATAATAATTGCTATTTAAAAATGTGGGTATAATTACTTGATTTCTTTCAATTTAACATATTTTTTATTTATCTTATTTTATTTGATTTATTTTAATATAAAACGTCGGGATTTTTATTTATTAATTTCTTTAATTATTTGTTTAATTGTTATTCATTTATTTTATGAGAATCTTTGATAGTTTTACTTTAATCTTAATATTAATATTTCAAGTGATTTGAACTTTAATTATTATTTTTTATTTATATTTTTTTGCAAATACTTGACAATATTTAATTAACAATTTATTAAAATCATAGTTTAAATATAACGTGAATCTTCTTTATTAAAAATCGTATAAATTTATAAATTTTTTTTTATTTCATTTTATCTATGTATATAAATTTTTATCATTATCTATTGAGAAGATTTAAATAAATTATAAAAATATTTCTTTTTCATTCATGGATAGAATTTAACAGGGAATTTCAAGGGACAAATTCATTGATATTTAACATAATATTAATAGTAAATAGTATTTGTAAAAATATTTTATTTTATTCAAAAAAATTCATTCATAAAACTTTAACTTTAAATTCAATGATTTCTTTTCATTCATATACACATTTAATTGATTTAAAATTTATAGAGAATAGCTGTGTTTAATAATTTGGGCTTGTTTTATCTAAATAAAATTTTCTTAATTAAAATTAAAATTACAGGAATCATAATTATGATAAAATTTTGTTAGTCAAAGTCAGGTCTGTTTAAAGGTTTCATGTTCGTAGTAATGGCGGATTTCTTTATGATTTAAAACGCGAATAGTGCTTTTTAGGGAGACGTTTACAGGCAAACGTCGTATGATGTTCCCTATAATATTCGTAAATTTTCTTTATATAATAGATCCAGGTAGTACTGGGCTCTATTAAAGGTTGCATTGGTGCAAGGTGAGTGGTAGTTTCCGTGGGAATCGGTTCTGGCAATGGTAGAAATCTTCTATAATAATAAAAATATTCGTAATATTGATTTCCAGAGGCGGTAATCATAATTATCTTATAATGTCTCACACTAAAAAGTTGATAATCAATCATATATTCGATATAGAAGAATTCTGGTTTTACAGGTGAGAAATATGTTGTACCTGTGTAACGAAAGTTGTAATTTAAAATATCTGGCGAGGTGAATTCTGCTTCCCAGACCTCCCTCGTTATATTTAGACATAATTTTGATTGTGGTGTAATTTGATTAGTATGCTTAATAGATGGTTTTTGTTGTGAGTCGGATTTGTCCGCAAGGCGTCTGAACGACTCTTCAGCACTTACAACGACCGTTGCGCGGACAGCCGCTGACGTTTCGGTGTTCAATTTAGGATGTTCAGGTGTTATTGAATAGGGGTCGGTTTTGTTCACAAGGCACCGGTGCGACCCGCCCGGATTTACAATTTCAATTGCGTGAACAGCCGGTGACGTTTCGGTGTTCAATTTAAAATGTTCAGGTGTTATTGAATAGGGGTCGGTTTTGTTCACAAGGCACCGGTGCGACCCGCCCGGATTTACAATTTCAATTGCGTGAACAGCCGGTGACGTTTCGGTGTTCAATTTAGAATGTTCAGGTGTTATTGAATAGGGGTCGGTTTTGTTCACAAGGCACCGGTGCGACCCGCCCGGATTTACAATTTTGATTGCGTGAACAGCCGGTGATGTTTCGGTGTTCAATTTAGGATGTGGGGTTTTGGAGTTTGTTTTATAATGTGATCGGTTATATTTACCTTCTAGCTCAGACCGATCTTCGGAGCTAGACGGATAGGGTTTTCCTCCTCGTCCGGGTCCTTAATAAAACAATCTGACGCTACAAAAAGAGACTGATTGTATCCTTTCAGGTGGCTGATTATATCCATCCTGAGCTCGCCATTCCTTTCTAGTAGTATTATTAAAATTTCGCTGCTGATGCTGACCATTATTAGAGCGATTATCGTCTCTACGAGGAGAAGAAAATGGTTCCCTTTGAGTTTGTGAGTCCGATGGCACATTTCGGCCCAATTGTGTGGGATTGTTCGGCTGTGAATCTCGATGATTCGTGTGGCGAGGCCCACATGGAAAGGGCTGTAGCCCTGACTGCGCAGGCGCTTGACAGAGGCCGTAGCGGTAGATATTGCGCAGGACCATACAAACGTCATCGTATGTCGGTCTGACTGCAGTGAGTTGATTTCGGATATTTGTGGGCATACCTTGAATTATCAGGTGAATGATATGCTCCTCATTTCCCCGGTGCTCAAGGAATTGTGCCCATTGGTAACATTGTTTAAAATAAGTGAGGGGGTTAAAATTGTGGTTGTTATAAAATGGGTTTTTATAGATATAATTGTGCACAAATTGGCTCTGTGCATCCGAGCCCCAAAACTCATTTTCAAATTCTTCCATAAATTGGTCAATATTCTTTATGGTGTAACGCCTTGATTGAGCCCATATTTTGGCTTTACCTTCTAGGCAATACATGAAAGCGTCAATGGCATGCTGTGGCCGGAGTTTATAATTTTTTAAGAAATTTTTGAAAATTATTAAAAATTCCTTGGGGTTAATATCTTGAAGAAAATTCAAACCTGAGCATTTAGGGACATTTTCACAACTCAATTTCACCTGCTCCATTGTTTTTAATTCTTCAGGTTCAATTTCCGGGCATTCCTCCTGAAAAGTAACCTTTTCCACCTCGGTTTTCGGTGTTAGGGACTCTAAAGTGGTTGCCGGAAACTTGACCTGAGTGAAAGAGTCAGATAAACTTTTTGTTATCATCTCGGGGTCCTTGGTCTCAGAGGTCAAAGGTACCGATCGAGTTTGGTAATTAATAGGTTGATTTGTGGGCAGCCTAATTTGCTTTACCTGCCTTTCCACAAGTGCAGGGATTTGTTGCAGCTGCTTCTCCAATTGACACACATTAATTTCTAAATTAGGAATTTTATTAATTAGGGGCTCATGGGCATCAACCTGCAGTCGGGTCGCTTCTAAATTTTCTTCAAATAAATCGATTCGATGAGAATTTTTATTAATTAATTGGCTAACAGAATTAATTTCATTTCTAATACTCTTTTGAGTTTGCTCCAATTTACTAAAAAATTTATTTTCTAAGTCTCTTTGAGATTGGTTTGCATTCTGTAACCACTGCAACATTATCCCAGGTAATTGTTGCATTTGTTCCATATGTTGCGTTAGGAGTTCGAGTTGTTTTTGTATATTGTATTGGGACATGTTTAAATAATTCAAAATTTGAGTGGAGGGTGAATGTCAAATATACGATGTGTCAGTTTGACAGTTGTCAAAAGCACGTGGGTTTATTTTTGTTTTTATTTTTAAATATATTATTTATTTTAATTTTAATTTAGTTCGCGATTTTATTTGATTTTAAAAATTTTAAAGTTTATTAAAATTTGAAGAAGTAAAATTTTATTTAGAAAATTATTTGAAATTATTATTATAAATAAAATTGATTTATTTTATAATTCAATTATTATTTGATATCAAATTTATTTTCATAATTGATGACATCAAATATCAGGGACAAAACAATGCCTATTTAATTAACATAAAATAATCAAGAGATGAAAATTTAGTGTTGATCAGGACTTACTTCAGCTATTCTCTATTCATGTTATCTATTAACATGGACATGGGAAAAAAATAAATTAGTATTAAATTTTATGCTGACCGGTGAGGGTTAACAGATCCCAGCCAACCTCCAGCCATGTTATATTAATTGCTGAAAAGAAATCTCTTAAATTTAAAGTTGTGGGGGGTAAACAAAGGAAAGTCGAGATTTTTCAGATTAATATGTTTTTTCGATTTATTCAAAAAGAAATATTTTTTTTTTATGTTTTTAATGGTAACGAGTATCTGCTTCTTTGATATATAAAGATTAATGATTTAGTTTTATTAATTATACTAATTAAAATAAAAGTGTAATTAAAAGTATTGATTGTTCAAAGTTTTCAATTTTTATATTAATTTTAATGATTTTATATTTTTAATATTTATTTATAATTAATACCAAGCTTGGATGCAAAATTTTTATTATTGAATATATTTTTTTTTATAAAAACAAAAGCTAGCTTTTTATTAAGCACTGCACTGAGGGGAAAGGGAACCGATGAAAATCTTATCTTTGATGTGGCTCCCACGAAGACATTTGCTGCTACCGGTGGTGGTCCAAGTCAGCCAGCGGTGAAGTGACCAATGGTCGTTGATACTGTGATTCTTCTTTGAAGATATGAATTTCGGTGGTTTTTTAACACGTCACAAAATAAATAATTTGTTGTAGTTGATTGAGAGTAAATTAAACGTGTAAACTAATTGATAAGAAATTGATGAGAAATTGGGATCAATTATAAAGGGTTGGAGAGAGAGTGTAATACAAGACATGTAGTCTCTCCGGCTTCTAGGCTCTCAATGCCGTTTCACCCTTTGTCTCTTCGCGGCGCGCGCACCCCTTTCGCGTCATCGTCGCCGCACAAAATTTTCAATTTAATCAAATTTATAATTTATTTAATATAAAATTGCAAAATAATTCTTTTGTATAATAAGATGAAATGAATTTGATATCATGGGCGTAGCCAGGGGGAGGCAGGGGGGGCCGTTGCCCCCCTGGCTGGTCCTAAAAATTAAAAAAAAAAATATATATATATATTTTTCCCATTGGAAATTTTTTTTTAACACTCCAATTCACTACATTAATTTAATTTTTTTATTTTATTTAAATAAATAATTAATACTCTATGTAGATATTAATTGCAAACCCCCCTCTTCGCCCTAACGAGGAGTTGGCCCCCCCCTAACAAGAAGTCTGGCTACGCCCATGTTTGATATTATTAATTAATATTTGTTAGATACGAAATCACATAATATTTAATCAAATAGTATTCTCATATTTTATTTTTTATAATTAATTAAATTAATAAAAGGTGGCTAATTCGCCTATAGGGTAACAAGACCTTAAATAAAATTTAAAAAAAAAAAAATAAATAAAGAATTTTTAATATTTTTTTATTTATTTAAGGTCGTTTGAGGCATTGGAGGCAATTTAGATCCCGTTTCTATTTATTTCAATTTATTAGTAGCCAATTAAATTGAAATAAATTTTTGTCGCATGAGACGGGATGCGAACTCTTGTTCCCCTAGCACAAGAAGAGGATTACCACTGTTCTATGGCCTAAGGGCATTTTTAATATTTATTTTAATTAATTTTAATTTTTAATAATTTTTATAAAGGATACTTTTATTAAATTGTTAACTTCACAAATCTTTCCTTATACTTGAGAAAGCTTGAGAAATATGTGAAAAAAATCATTTTTTTTGACTTGAAGGTTAAGCGAGATCTTGTTTACTATTTCGACAATTTTCTATTGGTCGAATTTTACTAAAAGTGAAGTATCCGGCACTAAATGTTTTAGATGATGTATAGGGCTCCGCAAAATAATCGATTAATTGGATTTTTCATAATCGATTATTTACGAGAAACATATGTTTAAAAAGATGGGATGAGACTCGTGCTTATAAAAAAAATAAAAGGTCAAATGATTTTCACGAGAGGGAAAAACAAAAATTTTACCATAGAAAAGAAGGTATAATCGATTGTTTTTTCATAATCGATTATTTTTCCGAAATAGTCAAAATAATCGATTGATCGGAATAATCGATTATTTAATAAATAAGAAATTATATATAATATTTAAGATATTATATATATCGCGTATATGAGCCGCGAAATTTATACAATTAAATATTTATTAATTCATATAGCCGAAAAAAATAAGGGTGTGCCGCCGGGAGTCGAACCACGGATCCTCCGATTTGTACTCAGACTCTAACCATTAGAACACAGCATCTGGAGGATCAGTGGTTCGACTCCCGGAGGCACACCCTTATTTTTCGGGTATATGAAATTAATAAATATTTAATCGATTATTTATTTCCATAATCGAACACCCTTAATGATGTATACTCACATTTTAATGGTAATCCAAGCAGGGGACTCTTCAATCCTTAAGAGCGATCTGGACAGCCTGCAACAAATGAGCAAATGTTGAATTTAAATAAATTTTATGAAAAATAACATCATTCATTTACAAACTCCTTTAATAGAATTAATTTTTTTAAGAATAATATAAATTTTAATGAATTTCTTTGAATAATCTTTTTCCTTGATTAAAAGCTCTCTCGTTCTCTTTTTGTTCCTTTTGAACTTCAAAAGGCTATTCTAATAATGAAGACACCTTACAAGCAATTATTTTTTCTATATATATATTTTTATTAATTTTATTTTGCGAAAGGTGTTTAATTTAATTATCGCGTAGGCAGACATATGAAAGGTTCTCAAGTTAAGAAAATGAAAATAAGTGAATAATTGATAATTATTTTTTCTCATATTGTAATTTATAAAATTTTTATCTCAAGGAATAATAGACACCCAAATTCTTCGAAAAATTTTTACGTTCTCTTACCTCTTTATATTTTAATGTATAGAGAAAGTATTGGATTCATGTCAAAAATTCGATGTCGAGATTTTGACGGATATACACGTTTTGAGGATTTACACATTTTTTTTTTTTTTTTTAAACATTCACACTTTTTTTTCTCATTCACACTCACACTCACACACACATTCATACAGTCTTTTCGGCAACTGAGGCCATATAAGACTTTTTACGATATCCGTTATTAATAAATATACATATATGGGGTCCAGGCATTCTTATTTAAGCCATTTGGTATCCAATTGGCTTAAATAAAATCATCGGACTGCCTGGGGTCCGAACCCGCGACGTTTGGTATATGAGGTTAGCACGCTAACCTCTACGCCATGCCCCGAGGGCGATTTACACATTTGTTTGATTATATAACGTTGTAAGCGATGACAAAATATCTTTCGTCATTAATTATATAGTTTGTTCAAAGTTTCCCTTGGATTTACACATTTGTTTGATTATATATTTATTAAGCTAGTTTGAGAGCTAATAAATAAATTATAGTAAAATGGGTTTTTTGATTTTTTTATATTAAAATTTGAAATTAGAAGGCATTTTGGCTTCTCATTTAAGAAAATCCTTTTTTTTTCTTATAATTTATTTATCTCAAATTATTATTTTGGAAGTAAATCAAACAGACACCTGGGAATTAGAAAAATATCTATTATCATATAAATTAGATTTTTTTTTGTTCATATATCGAATTTGAGGTAAAAAGATTTGTCACAAATCTCTCACATGTGATCACAATCAGAAATGCTTATATCAATGACAAAGTAAAAAGCAACAAAGAAAAAAGTATCTATCTTGTTTCAAGATCAAGGGTTGGATCCGGAATGAACTTATTAAAAAATTAAATTTCTATTGTTTTCAAAGTCAGCGTGGAATTAATTTGAATTTTTTAAAAGATATAAATTGAGAATTTTTATTAAATACTTATAGATCTCCTAAATGAATTTTCACAGCAGAAAACAAAAAATAAAACATCTAAAAGGGAAAAAACTCAAAGGGAATTAATTCTACATGCTGGTTGCATACCTTCACCGCGAAAAACAAAACATCTCTAAAAGAGAGGAATTTTATAATTTTGGACAAATTAAATTTGTAAAATGACCAGAAAAAAACCAAAAGTGACTAAGTTAAAAAGCAAGGCCAGGCTACGCTAAACTCTTGGTAGATTATTACATAACAGTAAAAACAAAATTAATCGAAAATATTTAAATATTCAAATGAAATTTATTTGAGACTAAAGTGATACTTGAGCTTGTTGACTTTTACAGATATCTCCTTTATTAGGTTATTAACTAGCCGCGAGGCTTCGCCCCCTTGGACCCCAACCAGCTGGCTCAGGCCTGCCTGCGGCGGACCCTCGTCTTTTCTTCTTAATTATGAAAAGAAAAATTATTATTATTCCATTCCAATTCAGTGTCTGTTTGAGGATTTGTTTACATTCATGGTATACGCAAATGGAAAGAATACAAATATTTCTCTATACATTCCCCATGAGAGAAATCGTAACTTTAAGAATTTATAACTCAAAAAGTTATAGGAATTTCGGGATGAAAATAATTTTCCTGTAATCACTAGGTCCTCTTTATGAATATAAAATTTCATTTCAAAATTCCAACGGGAAGTTGCCTAAATAGAGCGTGACAGACGTCAGACAGACAGACGGATATTAGCGAACTATATATATAGATATTTCCTTCCATTTAACAATCACGAAAAAAAATTATAAAGAAAAGTGCTCTAGATATAAAACTCTGGTGTGTCTGATCGCACAACAAATAACTTTCTCTTATTTTCGGTAATTGAAAGTTTTTTTCTGTGCTTGTCACACAGGATTTTTTGTGTCGACATATATATAGTTTCCTGCAGTTGGTTCTACATTATATAGAACTCAAGAAATTTTGATATAATTTATAAACATGGGAAAATATAAATATTTTGTTTCCATTGCAACTATTTCTCCTATCTTTCCTTTGAAGTATAAGAGTAAAGTTCAAACACTTTTGAAGACAAAATGGGAATATACATTTTAAAAAACATCTTAAAATGAATTTTTATCAAAATTGTTAAAGCCAATTTTGAGAAAATTGAAAAAAACTTAAAAAGTAAAGTTCTAGTAGCCTACTTTTTGGCAGATTTTATTTAAAAGTTTATTTTCAGGCTTTTTTTTTTTTTTAAACACTCACACTTTTTTCTCATTCACACTTCCATTCACACTCACATTCACACACAGTCTTTTCGGCAACTTAGGCCCTCTAAGACTTTTACGATATCCGTTATATAGATTAATATACATATATGGGGGTCCAGGCATTCTTATTTAAGCCATTTGGTATCCAAGTGGCTTAAATAAAATCATCAGACTGCCTGGGGTCCGAACCCGCGACGTTTGGTATATGAGGTTAGCACGCTAACCTCTACGCCATGCCCCGAGGGCGAATTTTTGACATAATTCCATTACTTTTTTTCACTCTATTTATAAATGTATATAGGTAAGAGAAAGTAAATACATGTTAGTGAGAGAGTTAAAAAGAGCAAATGTTTATTTTATATATTTTTGTTGGAAATTAACAACCGAGCATCGCCAAGTTTATAAGATTTCAAGAAAGATAATTAAATTAAATTAATTTAATTATATTATTTAAAAGAGTTAGAGAGAGTGAATAAATATTTAATGACATTTTAAACCCTCTTTTAATCAACTTGGAGACCAAAAGTCAATATAAGAGAGGGATGCTAAAAAAGGAAATAAGAAGAATAATAATTTCATTGGGGGATAAGAATATCGCCTCAATCATTGATTTTCGTCATATTTTTTTTTTCCTTCCAGAAGAGTGAATTCTCAATTAAAATAATGGAAATCTTGTAATGGATTTTTGAATTTTTACCTTTTTTTTTTATTCTTGTTTGAAAAGGAAATATATAAATATTAGTTTTTAAGAATCTAAAAATTACGTTTTGAATCAAAGTAAAAAGACTTTGATTTAAATTGGCATTTTAATATCGAAGTCTGGATCAATTTAAATAGAAAAAAAAATTTAGGAGCACGAAATGTAAACGAGAAAAATTTTATTTTTTATTTTTTAAACCAACCCGCGGCCCGACTCGAATATCTTTTCGACCCGTGAGATTCATTATAATTTTACAAAATATATTTATTTTATAATGGCCAAAGTAGTGAAAACCAAGGTATAAAAAAGTAAAAATAACTGTCAAAATTATGACTTTGATTTTAAAATAATATTCTTGTGAATTAATGACAGATATTCAGGCAGTGGCGTAGCGAGATACACTCGCGCCCGCGGCACAATACCTTTTTAGCGCCCCCCCCCATTCGAAAACCATATAATATTATATGTAAATTATACAAAATTATTATATTACACTGGCACTAAATTTAAAATATACGGTTCAATGAAGAGTAAAATATATTTTCCAGAAATCAATTATAATAAAAATAAAAATTATCCAGGAATTTTTTTTGCGGACTATTTGGCGCCCTTTTGGGAGTAGCATAGTTTCAATTTTTCACCCCAAAAAAATGTCCATTGTAGGTCTCAATCTACGAGTAATATGGAGATATATAATTTTATATGCTTTCCGCGGGATTTAGAAATATATCAGAAATATACACATAAAACAATGGCTGGAAGTAGCCTATAGTTGAGGCAGGGTCAAAAAATGATCCTCAAGACTTACAGCAGCAAAATGTATTTTATTATATCCATAACAGGCTGATGTTTGGCCCCTTGTGCAAGCCATCTTCAGAGCTTGACTGGTAATCAAACACCATCTATTGCAATAGCATTGAGGTTAAAAGCCCGGTAGTTAGGCAGCCCAAATGACCCAAGCAAACTAAAGCTTTCTTTTCTGTGTGAGAAATACCTTGTTGCAGACAAAACTAAAAAGGTTAAAAAGGGTCGTTCGGCCTATTGTCTGCTTTGAAAAAGGTATTTTCCAGACAACTAAGCTTTAATATGCGTGTGCCATTTGGGCTGCCTAACTACCGGGCTTTAGTCTCAATATTATTGCAATAGATGGTACATTTGACTACTAAAAGTCTTAAGATTTTTTTTTTTTTGACTCGCCCTCAACATAAAAATGTGGTGTGACTAAGCACATATCATTTAAATAAGCGGATAAGACTCTAACAACAACCTTTATAAAAATAATAGTGAGTTCCAACCCTCAAAAGTTGATAAATAATAATTTATGTTAAAAGAATTCCGATTAATTAATAATTAATTATATCGAATTTTTCGATTGATATTTATTCATGACGGACAACTTTTCAAGGGTTGTTAATTATAATACTTTAATTGGGCTTTAATTTGTGAGCAAATGATAGAGAGGGGGAAGCGAGCTCTTCAGCTGGCATATACTAATAGTATTATATATTATATTACTTAATATTGATTGAATATGATTAAATTTCATTTGGAAATAATAAATAAAACCATAATTCATTTTTTATTTCTAAGCACACAAAAGAGTTATAATACAATAGAAGAAAGAAAAAGCATTTTATATATAATATAATCGTTTAATTTTGAGAATAATAGCAATTGATGAATGATAGATAACCCACAACAACAATCAACAACGATCCCAAAAAAAAAATTTAAAAATCTCTCCCTCAGGCTTTTTTAGCCATCATTTTGATTTCCAGGAAGGTGTTTAAGAGTGGACTTATTTAATAATAAATTTATTATTAACCTTTTATATACATTGTATTTTTCACGAAAACGATACTCGATCGGTACTCGATCTATATTCAAATAACCGAGAGAGGTGAATTCACGGGTTTTACTATTTAAAGTTTTTTTTTTTTTTTTGGGTGGGGGCTTCCTAAATCTTTTGGTTCTCCCTAAACCCTTAACGTAAGTGCTCTGATCTAGTGATAGGGGCATGGTCAAATCTCTTCAACTCCAATAGCTACCTATATATGTAATATATGGACCGTTTATTTTAAAAGTGGTGTAAGTCCATTTTCTATTGTTTCGAGAAAATAAAAGTTTAACATATCTGTTTATTAAGAAATCTATTTACCGACCAAATTTCAATTGTACAAAACATGGTAATTTTTTAAGAAATTTACCAGTAGCTAGTTATACATAGAAAATTTACATTAATTTAAGCATAAATTATGTGATTTCTCATTTTTTGAAAAAAAAAAACTTTCAAAATAAACGGTCCATATATGCCTACCTATTTAGAGAGAAAGTATAGGTTTCAAGTCAAAAATTTGATGTCGAGATTTTGATGGAAATACATGTTTTGAGGTTCCTTAAAGCAAAAAGGAACGAGCTCGAGGAAATTTTATATTTAAGCTAGGCATCCTCCTGAGGAGTGAAAATAATCTTTTGAACAAAATCAGCTAAAAAGTACTTTACTGATGTATTTTTTCAGTTTTTTTTTTGTCGATTTTCTCAAAATTTGCTCCAAAGTTTTTGTAAACAATTCAAAAATCAATTATTTTTTTAGATAGGCCGACTCTTTAAAATGTAGGGGACTATATTCACATATTGCCCTTGAAATCTTTTGAAACACACTTAATTTGTACTTCATAGGAAAGATAAGAGAAACAAAATATAAATAGGTATAAAATAATCTAATTAATTAATAACCTATAAAATATAATTTTTTTTTTCACTTCTTAGATTTCTAATATATCAGCGGAAACTAAATATAGGCCTATGTCGACACATAAAATCTTGTGTAACGAGCACAAAACATAACTTTCAATTGCCGAAGTTAAGAGAAAGTTGTGGGCTTTGCGACCACACACACCAGATTTTTTCGATCTTTTGAGTTATGTAAATATAAATATTAATTATTATTTTTAATTCCTTGTCTTAGATCTATACAATATAGATTATTATTTACTATATTTGTTCCTTTATTTTAAACCGCGTTTACTGGGAAACATCGCGTGATAATCAGGGAGAGGTATCAATTATATATGAATCGCGCTAATTAGAGTTCACGGATTTTAATAAAAATACTTCTAAGGCCCTGCCTCCGATTAAGGTCTAGTACTAGAGTTATAATAATAATAATAATATTAAAGTAATTAAGTTTTTTCTAATACATACATGTAATTGCAAATTTAGATAAATAAATAAGAAGTCAATAAGAAAAGTAAAGACTACACCCCCCCCTCCCAAAAAAGGGGTTGTTCTAAAAAGCTCTTTAAATGCGTATAATGTTCTTCTTTTATGATCATTTATCATTTTTTTTTGGATTGTATTTTTTTTTCTTGTGGAAAGAATATCTTTCTTAATATTTTTTCATTAAAATTTGTTGAAGAGATTTTTAGTTGATCGTTGCTCTATGTTGTTGTTGACTAGCATACATATAATCTTTTTTTTTACCAGAGTGGAAAAAAAAAATTATTCTTGGTCAGTTAAAAAAATGTTCTCTCGAAAGCAAGCAATCAATGTATAAATAAAGTTTTTATTAAAATCAAGTCTTTGAGTTTATTCATAAATTACATATTCATAATATTAATTAAGTCTTTGATAAATAAGAGTATGCCATCTTCGAACATGAATAAATAACTCAAAAGATTTTAATTAATGTTTTTATATAAATACTAACTTATATACATGTACTTAGAATAGGAGGGACAAACAGGATACAAACAAAACAGACAATATCAATAATAAAAAAACCAAAAACAATCAAAACATTATTAGTGTCAAACATACAATAAGGGACAACGAGAACAAGACGAATAATTAAATGAAAATGAATAAAATATTTACATTGGAGGAAGGCTTCCCTTTTATTAATTTTTAATTTTTTAATCTATGAAACATACAAACAATTGTACATCCCAAAATATCAAAATTATATTGGTCCCACTCTAATAAATAAATAAATATAAACTTGTGGTGGTCCGATTGTCTGTAGGGATATATAACACGATACTTGGAAGTGAAAACAGTATATAGCCTAAGTAAATATGGTATAATACGATGACATGGAGTATCGTGCTCTGCTTAAGCAAAAGACAAACATATAAACTTGAACCGGCAGGGGTTTTTAAACTACTTCTATGATTTTAATAATTCGTTTTCTGCAAGGAGGCGATATGAGTCAGTCAAGAAAAATTATATAAATTTAATACAACTTTCAAATACCGGGGTAAGAGGAAGTTGTGTGCTGTGCGACCAGTCACACCAATTTTTTTTTTATTAAGAGATTTTTTTTATGCAACCACTTACGAATTTAGTTTGCATTAATTTGTTGAATAATTTTCTTAGTTCAAATCCTCTTACAAGAAAAGACTTTAAAATTTAGAAAGGAAATCGTCTTAGAGAAATTTCTTTAATATTAAAACAAAAGTACTCTATATCTTTTAAAGTGTTTTTTACTCTATCAAAAAAATAATAATATAATTGATGATAAATAATTTGTATTGTAATAAAAACAACTAATGACAAATAAGCAAGGTTTATTAATTATTTATTAAAAATATAAATACTGTACAACGTTTCGACTGCTTATTCTGTAGCCGTTACCAAGTACTGGGCACTTACTCCGACTCAAGTGAACTGACTCTTTGGTACGTGCCTTTTTATAAACAACGACGTCAGAACCCTCTGTAGGCATTCCGCTGACGACGCTGACGTCATTGTATATAAAAAGGCACGTAACGGTACATGATAGTCAGTACACTTGAGTCGGAGCAAGTGCACAGTACTTGAAACGGCTGCAGGATAAGCAGTCGAAACGTTGAACAGTATTTATATTTTTAATAAATAATTAATAACAAAAATGTGTTCTATAATTAAAAATTCCCCTAATAATAATAATAATTCAAATCACAAAAGCTTTAATAAACAAATAAGCAAGGCCTCACATGCCAAAAAAAAACTCGCATGGTTCTTGTGGCATCATCTGAATGTCTAGAGATTCTGGGTTTGATTCCCATAAAGAAACTCAATTTTGATAGCTGATAAAGCAGCTATTTATTTTTTTCTATTATGTTTTTTCTAAAAGTATTAACCAGAACTATGTTTTATTTTTATGTGTTTTTGAGAATATTTTTTTACGATGGATGTAACTTTATAAATGGTATTTTTAATAAACAGGTGGTATTTTTTAATATTATAATTACTACTAAATTAGAGGTTGCAAGACTTCCAATAGAAAAAAGAACAAAATTATGAATAGATAACATAGTAAATTCTATGTAGTCCATAGTTAAAAAATTTCAAGTCTCTCTATCAAGAAATTTTATGTTGGAAAAAGTCATAAAGTAAAAATCTTTTGTGGATTATAGATATAGATAGATATAAAAACTTTTTACTTAAATATATAAAAAGCTCCTTCTTTGATACAACTCAATCTCATTGTAAAATTAATTGAGCTGTGACGAGGAAGAAAAAATCTATATTGATGCGACAGGCAAGGTTTTTACTTTATGATATTTTCCAACATTAAATTTCTTGGCTGTTGAAATATTTTTTATAACTTGAAATTTAGTAACTGTTTAAATAAATATAGGGCTAACTATAAAAAATTTATATCAATTATTAAATAGTAAAAAATCTATTTCTATGAATATTCATAATTGTGTAGAAAAAGAAAGTAGAAAACCTACTCTGATACCTTAAATAAAGTTGAAAAATTTGTCTAAAGAAAAAGAATAGAATCAATATTTATTTATAACTCATCAAAATCAATGTCTAAATAGCCTCTAATATCGAAAGTTAAACAAAAGAAATGAAACTTCATTCAGTTTTTCTTTCCCTCTTCTCTTTTAGAAACGTATTAGATTAACGTTCATGGATGGTATGGAATTAAAAGAATTTTCATTACAAATTCTTTGCATTTCAAAATGTTGAACTTAACTTGAATTAACATAAATAACTTAAAGAGTTTGAAAACTATTGAAAGCCCATTTGATTTGTCTTAAAAAGGCTAAGAAACGTGTCTGTATTTGAAAATGTTTTTGTTCTCTAATTCTTTGGAAATTTATCTGCTTTTCATTGAAAAGAATTAAATCTACTACTATTTTCTTATTTGTTAAGAAAATTTCAAAAGATTAAAGAGAATTAAAAAAAATTAAAAATAAATTCTAATTGTTTTTTCATCTGACAGTGATTTTTTTTAAAGTCTTTTTGGCATCTTAGGCCGTATAGACTTTAAAGAAACTCATTATTTAAATACGATATATTACGGAAGCATTTGGTATACAAATGATTTAAATATACTGTATGTTCTTGGATTGGAATATTGGAAGGGAAGATGAACAGGCCTTTTCAAGTCCATTAAAAAAACAAAATATAAAAAAAATCTGGTGTAACTGTCGCACCAGATTTTTTGTGTCGACATGTATTTAATTTCCGCCGTTTTAGAATTCAAGATGTAAAATTTATAAGTATGGGAACATATTTATATTTTGTCACCATGGCAAACATTTCTATCTTTCCTATGAAGTACAAGAGTAAAGTGGTCTTCAACAGATTTCAATGGCAAAATGAGAATATACATTTGAAATAACACTGTTAGCATCTAAAAAATAATTGATTTTTGAATTGTAATCAAAATCTTTGGAGCGAATTTTGAGAAAATGGAAAAAAACTGAAAAAGTACTTCAGTAAAGTACTAGTACTTTTTGGCTGATTTTGATTAAGAGCTTATTTTCACGCCCTAGATGGATGTCTAACTTAAATATAAAATTTCACTCTCCTAGCTTAATTCCTTCATGCTTTAAATTGAACAAACCCAGACAGACACACAGCCAGACAGACAATGTCGCGAAAACCACTTGTTTGTATTCAGGGGACCTCAAAACATGTACCATCAAGAGAAAAGATATTGGACAACCCCCTCACGTCTACCTGAATTTAGAGCCTTTTGAGGTATGTATACATTTATATCTTTTCTCTTGATGGTATATCCATCAAAATCTCGACGTCGAATATTTGACATGAATCCAATACTTTCTCTCTTGTATTATTAACATATATATAGAGGTAAGAGAAAGTAAAAAACTGGTTTTTATTAAACGAAGAGATTCGTTACCGCGTTCTAGAAATAAATAAATAAATATAAATAAATTGTTACGATTTTTACTAGGAAACCTTTTTTTTTTTAACAAACATCATTATTATATATATCATTATCATTATTAAAAGTTCGATAATGTAACATATCGTCGATATTTATGTATACATTATTATTCCACTTTTTGACCTCAATCGAAGCGATTCTTTCTTTAGATTGAATTCAAAGAAGTTAAATCGTATAAAAAAATTTAATACTTTTGTTATGCAAATTGCATTTTACAAAAATATATTTCACATTAACGTACGAGTTAAGTTTAAGTATTATATATTTGGAAGAGGCCAACTGGCTTCATTTAGTTAAGATATTTTTATTTATTGAATATTAATTCCTCTAAAATATAAAACTAATTCTGGCATTAGATAGATACCAATCCAAGACTACAGATCTCTATCTATTATGCGTTAAGCATAGGAGATAACATTTTTTAAAGCAAATTCGTATGCGAGAAAGTAAAAATCGTAAATTGAATTTGAAAAAGGGTTTCCAAATAGATTAATTTGTAGGATAAAAGCTGAATAAAATTGGAGAATTAAGAAATTAAAAAAATAGCAGCATACTCTTAGAATTCAGAATTTTGGTATAAAAAAAATAAATAAAAAACATTCCAAAGGACAGCTGTTAATCTCGATAATTCGAATGAACAGCTGGCTATTGAAATAAAATAAAAAAGAAAATACAAATGATTATAAAATTTAAAATAATTTTATTTTTTAATTCAATTATAATATTTATTTGGTCGTATCCTAAAAATTATTTAGGAATTAATTCCATATCAAATAATAATAATAATAATATATTTATTTTTTTTTAATTTTTATGTAAAGGGCCTATAATTAAAAAAAAATTCCTATCTAAAATAAAGTTTTATTTTCTGTTACCCCTTTTTGTTATTGTTTTATAGAATGAAAGTATTGCATTCATATCAAAAATTTGATGTCGAGATTTTGATACTCTCCCTGTGTCCAAACAAGTGGATCTCCCAAATAGTCTGTCTGTCTCTCTCTCTCTAGATGTGTGTTCAAAATAAAGCATGAGCTATTCTACGAGGCTAAAATTTTATATTTAATGATGGATAGTGAAATGAGACAACAGAGGACTTTTATTTAATCTTATGTCCAAAGGACATCCTCAGGCCAGCGTTATGTAAATACAAAATAGCATATGATGATCCTTCAAAGCAGATTCTTTGTGTCATTCAAGTTGTATGTATTGAAAATAACTAATTTGAATGACACAAAGAATTGTGTCGATTTGAGGGGTCATAAAATAGTTGATATGCCATTTTGTATTTACATAAAGCTGTCCTAAGGATGTCCTTTGGACGAAATCGATCGCGAGATTAAATAAAAATATTTTTCTACTCACTCTCTTGTCTAATTTGTTCACCATTCATCACTAAACACAACAGAAAAATGGCGTATTACATCAAACAAATTTTATATTTAAGTTAGAAGTTAGTTTCAATTACAGAAGGTAAGAGAAAGTAGTGTGCTATGCAGTCACACTAGATTTTTTTCATTTAATTATTTGTAAGAATTAAAAGATAGTTTGTTGTTAGATCGATGAAATTTGGTAATGGATAAAATAATATAAGTTTATATATAAGAGAAGTTTAAAAACTAAAATGGGGCGAGAAGGGAAAAAAGGGAGAAAGATGGATGGGTTGTTCCCAAAAGGGATTGAATCCATTGGCTTCAGGAAACCATAGCAAAGGCATTCGAGGGGACAGAATCGCGTCTGTCTGTCCGTTTGTCGTTTTGTAGAACAGTCGACATTTGGACACACACACAAAACGATCATGTTCCGTCTATTCTTCTCATCGTTTTGCTTTCATTTTACGTTTGTTTCCAGTTGTTCGGTTTTAGAGATTCCATGCCCGATTCCACGTATTCAGATAGAAGAGGAGGAGGATAGTACAACCACTAGCACAACCGCAAATGCTAATTTATTCGGTAAGAGGATTTTATATATTCAAATAAAGAATAATTTTTCATACGAGAAATTTATTATAATAGGACTACGAAAAAAAATCGGATAATGAACGATTTTATTTTAAAAGCAATAATCGGATAACGAAAACAAAAGTGCAGTTCAGGGTAAGATTTGTTCACTTAAAAATTTGGTGTGACACAGAACACAGCACACAAGTTTCAGTTACAGAAGGTAATGATAAGTGTTCTGTGCTTATCACACCAGATTTTTTGTGTCGAAATATATTGAGTTTCCGCCGATATATTAAGAATTCAAGATGTAAAATTTTCCAACATTGAAAAATATTTATATTTCGTTACCATGGCAACTATTTCTCATATCTTTCCTATGAAGTACAAGAGTAAAGAGTGCTTCAAAAGTTTTCAAGAGCATAAATGAGAATATAAATTTTAAAGAGCGTCTAAAAAATAATTGATTTATGAAATTTAATCAAAATCGTTGAAGCGAATTTTGAGAAATTCGAAAAAAAACTAAAAAAATGTATCACTTTTTGGCAAATTTTGTTCAAAAGCTTCGTGTCACGTCTAAGGGGAGTACCTAACTTAAATATAAAATTTAATCATCCTAGCTCTTTTCGTTCTTGAGATATTATGTTCAAAACTGAAAAGTGCATCAGTAAAGTACTAATACTTTTTGGCCGATTTTTTTCAAAAGATTCGTGTCACGTCTCAGGGGGGGGGGCTAACTTAAATATAAAATTTCAACATCATAGCTCATTTCCCTCATACTTTATTTTGATCAAGCTAACGCACAGTTTGCCGAGTCCACTTTTTTTTAACTCAAGAGACCTTAAAACGTGTAATTCCATCAAAATCTCGACATAAAATTTTTGACATTAATCCAATACTTTCTCTTTCTATTTATTAACATATAAGTGAAACTAAAAATGATGAAGAATGATTAATTAGTCGAAAAAGATCAGTCCTAATCGATTTCAAATTCGAGGAATACTTGGCTAGAGACCACAGTTATTTATTTTTTCCAATTTTTTGTTTTTTTTTTTTGTTATTAGAGAGGCGAGAGAGGCTTTTAGATTAATATTGAAATATCATGATTCCCTTTTGTTTTTTAATTAAATTAAATGAAGACATGAGAGAGTCCATTGATTTTGGATGGTAGGTCGGATTACCCATTTAGAAAAAAAAAAAAATTGAAAATAAAATCGATCCAGTAATTGAATTACATGTATCAAATAATGACTTTTTCAAAAAAAAAAAAAAAAAAAAAAATTAAACATTCATTGCTCAAATGGTAAATGACAAATTTTTGTCTAAAGAAAAAAGTCCAATATTTTTTTCTTTAACCAGACAAAAGGTCGTTATTTCTTTTTATATATATAAAAAAAAAAGAATGAATGAAAAGGAGAATGAAAAAAAAAGTCAAATGGGGTGAAAGACTGTGCAAGACATTTTAGATGTGATATTAAAGCAATGCACGATCCTTACCCCCCACCCCTCTTTTCTATTTTTTTATTATTCTTTTAAACATTTAAATTGGCGTAAAAATTAGATATCAATTTAAGGTAGAAAAGAAATAAAAGAATAAAGTAAATTAAGCCTTTTCTTCTTGCTCGTTTAGTTTGAAATCTTTTTTTTTTTTTTAACTCTTATTTTATTATCTTGAAGAAACTTTGTCATATGCTGATAAATTTACGTACTTCTTAAAGGGTTATTATTTTTATATGTTCTTTTTATAAAGAAAATATCAGTTAAGATTCAACTTAAAATTTATTTTTATGAACGAGAATTTTTATAATTTTTTTTTTGCGTCATTTGGATACCAAATGGTTTAAATATGAAATACCTGAACCCCCAATTAAAAACACTAAGTAATAAATTTCAAAGATTTATTAATAATTAACATTTTTAACAGCTGTTAAATAGTTAAATCACTTCTTACATGAGTGTTACAAAAACTATTAAAAATTTCAATTTTTAATAAATTTTTGAAATTTATAACCTAGTGTTTTAAGGCGCGCGACTCAAAAAGCCATTAGAAGACGATTCACTACCGAGTTATTCTAGAAGGTAAGAGATGGCGTTAGTTTTTCCATAGGAATAGAAGGGATTTATTCCATTTCATTTGAAAGATTCCAGCTAATTAATCAAGAATAAAAAATTAATTTTTTTAACACAATGATTACTAATTTAATTATCTATAAGATATAGAGCGAATTTTTTAAAATATCTTTTATTTAATGCGATTAATTTAAAAAAAAATTATATACATGTAGGATTTTCAAAATACCAAAGTTGGTAGCCCTACGGCTGTCATCTCCCGGCATGCACCACGGCACTCACACTACGACGGATGAAGACGACGCCACACACACACACGAATACGATTCCACGCCATCTCCACGTTTTGCTCAACGCTCTTACGATTTTCCTACGATTATCTACGTTTTCACGATCTCATCCACGTTATTATTTTGTTTATTTACGATTGTTCTGTTCTCATTTAAATAATTAAACCAGTCTTGTTTTATATTCAGTTTTTATTTACTTTAATTAAATCTCATTATATTTGTTTCAAGAAGACTCAGTGTTTTTTCTATTTTCCCGAAACTCCTTAATCAAGATCCCACATACATATATCATAGACTTGTAGGTATCTCAAAATTCTGTATTGTTTAAGGCTATAATATCCGTAGTGTTTCAAATTTTGTCCAGGGTTCGGAGAGACAGACAGACGGACAATAGCGAATTATATATATAGATTCGTGATATTTATTTTATTCAGATAAATTAAATTTCACTTCTAATTTGACGGTTTTAAATCTCAAAAATTAATATAAAATCTGAATAAAAATTAAAATTTTATAAGTTATTAATATGAATAAAAATAATCAATGTACATATAGGGGAATGTAAAATTAGTTGTTAGTGATATGTGATTTCATGTTGAACAAGAGACAGAGAGAAAGCATATCGCCCGATGTTACTGATCGAATAACAGCTGCATTTCTCTCTCTCTCTCTCTGTATGTGTCTCCTGTGAAGATAATTAATCATTGGTTGAAACGTTCCTGATTGCGGTCCAAAGGAAATTACTAAATGGAATATTAAATTCTCTTCGAATAATATTGACAACTTACAGGTGATAAAACAATTTCCTTTACGAATAAAAAAATACTTTTGAATAAAAATATTTTTTTTTTTATATTACTGGCCTATTTACTGGCTGAAATTTATATTTCAATTATTAAATTAACTAAACCAAATTGTTCTTTCTTGGTCAGCTCACAAGGTGGTAAATGAGAGTAAAACAATTTTTTTTTTTAAGTGAAACTTTAATTTGATGGCCTCAAATTTTTTCGCTCTTCTAACAGCATGTCGCGTTACAAGCCGTGACGACATTAATAGGAAAGTTGAAATTTAATATATATGACGAATTATAAAAAATAATTGTGACATTTAATTATTCAATTTTTAAATTGATAAAATATAATTTTTTATATAATTCAAAATGATTCAAATCTTCAATTACTAAATAAATATTGTTCTCAGTTTTTAACATGCGTCTAATGATTTCCCATTATCATTTTCATTTTCCAACGCCTACGAACCGAAAAAAAGTTTCACTTGCATCGTGGTTTCATAAAACCACACAATGATTTTTTAATTATCGTTTTATATTTCAGAGCATTATTTTGGACATCTGACTGACAAGTTTTGTTTGTTTCGCTATCAACAACTGGCTTCTTCAGAGCTAATTAAATTCTTCACTAATTATCTTATAAAAAATCTGGTGTGACTGATCGGACAGCACACAACTTTCTCTTACCCTTCAGCAAGAGAAAGTTGTGTACTGTGCTTGTCACACCAGAGTTTTTGTGTTGAGATATATTTAGTTTCCGTCAGTAGGGTACATGTGAATTTAAAAATGTAAAATTTATAAACGTGGGAAAATATTTAAATTTCGTTACCATGACAACCATTTCTATTATCTTTCCTATGAAGTACAAGAGTAAAGTGGTCTTCAGAAGATTTCAATGGCAAAATGAGAATATACATTTTAAAGAGCATCTAAAAAAATTGATTGATTTTTGAATTTTAATCAAAATCGTTGGAGCAAATTTTGAGAAAATCGAAAAAAGTGAAAAAGTACATCAGTAAAGTACTAGTACTCTTTGGCCAATTTTGTTTAAAAGCTTATTTTCCCGCTTCAGGGAGGTAGGTGCCTAACTTAAATATAAAATTTCAACCTCGTAGCTCAATTCATTCATGCTTTATATTGAAGACACACAGACAGACCATGTCGCGAAAACCACTTTTTGAATTCAGGGGACCTCAAAACGTGTATATCCATCAAAATTTTCGATATGAAACCAATACTTTCTCTCTATATAAATGTATACTAACATATACATGAATACTCATCGCCCCCCCCCCCCCCTATTTAATACCCCTCTGATAACTCAAATCGTCCACTTGGGGACGATCGCCCCCAGTTTTGGAACAACTGATCAACACTAAAATCTTTTAAAAATTATATTTCAAAATCACTACAGGTAAAGAAAGATAGACATGAGAAAAAAAATGTCATGCCCATCAAAAAAAAAAATCCTAGGACTCTCTAAAGAATTTATATTAACAATAAAATCAATAGGAATTCATCTTCCACCCAAAAGATTTCATTCTCTTTATTGAGAGTTTAGAAAAATTAATAAACTTGCTATAGAGATATCAAAAGCGCTTGAGTCGAGTGTCCAGAAATCACTGGCCTTTTTGAAAACACACCCTCTTGTCCTTCTCAAGGACCATTTTCGATATCTCTTCTCCTCTTACAATGTCACAACACACACACACAAAAAAAAAAAAAAAAAATTGAGAAATAGAATGGGAGTGGAAGTATTGATTGCAGATATTAAACAAAATTAATTGGTTCAAAAAATGGATGGTAACGAAATATTGAGTAAATATTTGTTTATTAATAATAAAAAAAAAAAAAGAAGGAAAATAAAACTCGCTGGGTTTATTAAAATTTCTAAAAAAAATTGAGTAGGCTATATTATTCCGTTGTTGTAGCAATTAGGGAGAATCTCAAATTAGTGCACATATTGCTTATATTTTTTTTATTTTATTTTTACTTTCTCTTACAATATATATAAAATATATAGAATTTATTGCGATCATATCAAAAATTCGATGATGAGATTTTGATGGATATAAATGTTTTGAGGTCCCCTGAGTACAAAAAAGTGAATCCCGCAAATTGGATGTGTGTCTGTCTGTGTGTAACGATTTTTAGCATGAAGGAATTGAGTGAGCTACCGGAATGAAATTTTATATTTAAGTTAGGTACCCTAAATAGATACTCAAAATAAGCTGAAATTAGGAAGTTGCAAGAGTCATCAGATGAGAAAACATATGAAGGAAGTTTACTTCTTATTTAAGCAGGATATTCAGGCAGGTATCATAAAAAATTTATTAAAACAAATTTTCTATTTTCAGGATTTTTATTGTCAGATGACTGGTGCGCAACAATGACCAACCAGTTTCGGTCCCTAAGAGACCATCATCAAATTATTGTTGCAGATCTGATGATGGTCTCTTAGGGATCGAAACTGGTTGGTCATTGTTGCGCACCAGTCATCTGACAATAAAAATCCTGAAAATAGAAAATTTGTTTTAATAAATTTTTTATGATACCTGCCTGAATATCCTGCTTAAATAAGAAGTAAACTTCCTTCATATGTTTTCTCATCAAAATAAGCTTTTGAACAAAATCGGCCAAAAAGTACTAGTACTTTATTGATGTACTTTTTTAGTTTTTTTTTCGATTTTCTTAAAATTCGCTCCACTAAATTTTTTTAAAATTCAAAAATAAATTATTTTTTAGATGTTTTTTAAAATATATATTCTCATTTTGCCCTTTAAAGTGTTTTGAAGTACACTTTACGCTTGTACTTTATAGGAAAGATAGTAGAAATGGTTACCAGGGTAAAAGAATATAAAACTTTTTTATGCTATATATTTATGCCTTGGTATCCAAATGGCTTAAATAAAATCATCGGGCTGCCTGGGATCCGAACCCTCGATCCTTGGAATTCAAGGCAGGCTCGCTAACAACTAGTATACGACAAGCCCGAGGGCTTTTTTTTTAAATTCAAATTCATATAAATCAACTATTTTTTATATGCCCTTTAAAAAATATATCAGTAATATTTTGTGAAAATTGTTTGAAGTACACTTTACTAATGTATTTTCAAATTCACTTTCTTCCATAGAGCCAATGTTAAATCCCTATGGGGATTTGCATGTTAATTTCAATTCAAAAGGGGGGTCACCTTTGGAACTTTTTTACAAATTTTAAAAATGTTTTTCCAATTCTTATGAAATTTTGTATTTATTTAGGATTCTCTATTGTGTATAAAATATCCAAATATGAGATTAAAATTTGAAAAATAATCATGGTTCATTCATTTAAAACGCAAGTTTGGAACGAAGATGCTATGGGAAACTAAATATATCTCGGCATAAAAAATCTGGTGTGATCGGTACTCTTACCGAAGGGTAAGAGAAAGTTGTGTGCTGTCGCCAGTCACACCAGATTTTTTATTTGGTATCTCCGTTGTTTGGTGTTTTGTTATAGACTACCAGGCCTACTATATCTTACTTTTGTCATTTTGTGTAATTGTAGAAGATTAAAGAGCACAGCTGCCAAATGAGCTGACTGACAGGAGAGATTAATTTTACCTCTTAAAATATTAATATATTAATAAACACGTTTGAAAAATTAATTCGTGTAACAACAGTACAAATTCCAATCACGCATTATAAATTTATTATGGAAATTAATCTTTTTACGCGTTTATTAACATGTATGGAATCATCAAGTATATTTTGTATTGTAATTCGTGCGAAAATACATTTTCATCGGATATTTTTATATTATACATCAAACAACGAAAATTAACAATCTCCACTCATTTCAGGAGATAAAACATGTGCGTGTTTAAAAAATATTAGGTGGATACGGTAGGTATGCAAAAAAAAAATATATTTATTTGTTTTAATCCCTTTGACTAAAAAAAAATATAATTTGAAACCCAGTATTTAATCAAGATACACGAATTTATAAATACATAAATATTCGCTTAAGGTCGCACAGCACACAACTTTCTCTTACCGTTCGGCAAGAAGTGTACTGTGCTTGTCACACCAGATTTTTTGTGTCGAGATATATTTAGTTTCCGCCGATATATTAAAACTCAAGATGTAATAAAATTTTTAAGTATGAGAAAATATTTAGAAGGATGCCTAACTTAAATATAAAATTTCAACTTCGTACACCATGTCGCGAAAATTACTTTTTCGAATTCAGGGGACCTCAAAACGTGTATATCCATCAAAGTCTCGACATCGAATTTTTGACATGAATACAACACTTTCTCTCTATATATACGGTATAAGCTTATGTATTTTAATATAAACATATAGGTAAGAGAAAGTAAAAACGAGCAATGTAAATGAAGTTTGTTTGTTAAAAGTAAGCACACTATTTCTTGAAAACGACTATATAAATAGCAGATACAAGTATACAAAACAAATTGTGTTTAAAAATAAATTTTACTTTATAGAGTACTAGCTGCGGTAGGGTTGCCGAAGGCAACCCTACCCCGCTAGCCCTGGCGGGCGGCGTCTCGGGATATGACTAAGAGTTGTCCAGATAAATGTATTTTAATTAATTATGAAAAAGAGTTTTTATTTTTTATTTTAAATATTTGATTAATATATTTTTCAATTATTTACACCCTAAGAAAGCAACATTTTAAATTTTATTAAAATCGAATGAAAAATAAATTTCAGGGGGGGGCAGGGGGGTGATTGAACTTTCTGATGTCTAAAATACCATTTTTCAATTATTTACACCCTAAGAAAGCGTCATTTTAAATTTTATTAAAATCGAATGAAAAATAAATTTTAGGGGGGGTCAGGGGGGTGATTGAACTTTCTGATGTCTAAAATACCATTTTTCAATTATTTACACCCTAAGAAAGCGTCATTTTAAATTTTATTAAAATCGAATGAAAAATAAATTTCAGGGGGGGGCAGGGAGGTGATTGAACTTTCTGGGGTCTAAAATACCATTTTTCAATTATTTACACCCTAAGAAAGCGTCATTTTAAATTTTATTAAAATCGAATAAAAAATAAATTTTAGGGGGGGTCAGGGGGGTGATTGAACTTTCTGGGGTCTAAAATACCATTTTTCAATTATTTACACCCTAAGAAAGCAACATTTTAAATTTTATTAAAATCGAATAAAAAATAAATTTTAGGGGGGTCAGGGGGGTGATTGAACTTTCTGGGGTCTAAAATACCATTTTTCCATTATTTACACCCTAAGAAAGCGTCATTTTAAATTTTATTAAAATCGAATAAAAAATAAATTTTAGGGGGGGTCAGGGGGGTGATTGAACTTTCTGGGGTCTAAAATACCATTTTTCAATTATTTACACCCTAAGAAAGCCACATTTTAAATTTTATTAAAATCGAATGAAAAATAAAAAAAATAATAATTATAGGGTTGGGGGGGGGGGGCGCAGAGCGGAAAAATCTTTTCAAATGTCGAATTGTTAGGGGGAGGAAGAGTTTTTATTTTTCATTTTAAAGATTTTGATAAATATATTTTTCGTAAAGCGAGTTAGATCCTGTTTTCCAATGCTTTGCTATGGGGTAATTGGTAACCCCCAAAAAGGGGGGTTCCCTACCCCTAATTCGATATAATGATAGCCTAAAACCACCCCCGGAAAATTCCCTACCCATTAAAAAAAACTCCATGAAAATCGGTCCAGTAGTTTCGGAGTCTATGCGTTACAAACAGACAGACAGACAGACAGACAGAGATTGTCTTTTATATAATAGTATAGATTCGATAAAAAAAAAAAAGTTATAAAGGAAATGTTATCATAAAGGTTGATAATTAGTCACCGAAACGTTTCCACATTTCTCGAGAAAATGTTTATAACTATCATATAATTTGACCGTTAATGAACAAATCTAACAATAAATTATAAATGTGCTCACCAAAATGTAGAAATTGTTAGGAATCCTGCAGCTGAGCGGAAAAGTCCTGCTGCCCAAGTGAAGGTTTCTCAATCAAGACGCATGCATGCTCACGCCACCAACCAACGGACCCCTAAAAACAAAAGAAATTTTAATTTGTGAAGCATCAAATGAATTAAGAGAATTTGACAAATTAACTTACAGTGGAATTTTTCTTGAGAATTTATACAATAGTTTCTAGCTCTCGTCAGTGATGTCCTTTGGAGTCTAAAAATATTTTATCTCAAAAAGTGAAAGGATCCAGTTGGAAGTCCTGAAGAATCTCTTCGATCTCATCCCCCCACTCCCACCCTAACCATCTAAAACAAAAGAAAAGTTAAAGGATTAGTTTATATCATTGATTTTTTATGAAAAACATTGAAGATTTCTTTAACTTACTCTGTAGACTGCTTCTTTCGGCTCAACGAGGGCTTCCCTAAAAACTAACCTAATCCCACACTATCTATGACCGGGACGGTCATCTAATTCTAAAATGAAGTTCCTCTTCTTTCTTGAGACACACGCGAACGCGAGCACTCCCGGAAGGCAGGTAAGCCTTCAATCACTAAAAATCGAAACGGAAAGAACGCCCACAAACCCAAGGAAATAAAAGGAAAAGAAACAGAGACACACACTCACACACATACTCAAACAGATCAATTAATCTCTGCCCACCTGCCTAATATCATCAATTACTAAAGAGCTAAAAAGAAGCAGAGGTAATTGATCTGATATTCATTCACGAGTTAGGAAGGAAGCCAGCCAATACAATACTGAAGATCCCCCTTGATTGCTCATCTCAGAAACAGAATGACGTTGCTCAAGATGCATGCTGAAAAAAAAAGAACCCTAAAAGCTAACAACATCCTATACGAACTCCTAACATCTTGAACATTAACTCATTCTGTCCTGAAACAACCAAGGCCCAGAACTCAGCACTGATCGACAGAGCCTCGGAGAAAGAGAAAACACTCTTTCTCTCAAATGCGCGAAAGGGAGAACATACGATAGAGAAATTCTCCTATTTCTCTTGAACAACGGCCAAAAGTGAAATGATCCTCTACTGGAAGCCCTACCTAGACCTAAATGGGACGAACAACAACACCCTATGCCAGTATATTGAGGAATCAATTCACAATTGAACGTCAATTCAAGAGAACATCAGAGAATTCCGACATAGAAGGCCTAAAACCCCATATAAATAAATATTAATAAATGCGTGAGCGTAGAGATTTTCTAATTATTAAGCGCCCATATATAGAATCTATCAATTGCTAGCTAGATAATCTAATAAGAATTGCGTGTAATCTTAAAAATTAAGATGCAGTAAGTAAATAGAGAAAAGAGGTCTCCTTAGAAAATAATAATCCCATACACGCAAAACTTAAATCCTAATGTTGAATCATGTAATAATAGCTAAAATAATAATACATGCACACTTGAATTGTCTCATATGTTGATGTTGCTCCATCGTAGGGTAAAGGGATAAATGAGTACTGTGCATTATCCACATATTACCAATAATTGAACACCTTTTGCACATTTACCAATAATCGTATACCTTTTGCACATTGAACATTCATCCATCCCATTACCTTGAGAAACGAAATCTGCATTTGGGGACTGAAATGTTAAAAAATTTTGAATTTAAATCTTTAACTATTTAAAAGTCAGGGACTCTGAAATGGGAGAAATACAAGTATTAATAACATCCTATTCATTTCAAAATAGCTAAAAATATTTAGGCCGAATTGAGAAATAAAATAAATTTTGAAAATCCTGAATCTATCTCACTCTACGCTCACGTGAATGTTCATACAGACTATTAATGTAGCTGCTAGACTCTGCAATCAGCTGAAGAGAGGCTGCCTTGGTGAGATGTTCCTCCCCCTGGCGATGTTCAACTCGCTCTGAATTCCTGATGTAAATTCTCGAAGGCGATTAGTCGGCTTCTAAAATACAAAGAAAAAATATAAATTAATTTTTATTTTTTATTTTTTTCTGTTCCATAAATAAAGAGACATCAGCCTTTTTTATGAAAAGAATGATTTTATTTTCAATTGGTCGTTTGGTCATACTTTTGAGGTAAAAATAATTTTGTGCAAAAAAAAAAAAATCATTTTGAAATTTGGTACTGGTGATAAAGAATTTGGTGTGAAGGTCGCACAGTGCATAACATTCTTTTGCCTTCGGTAATTGGAAGTTTTGTTTTAAGTTTTTCATATCAGATTTATTGTGTCGACATATATATTGTTTCCGGCAGTATAATATATTTGGATTCTAATATAACATTTTTAAAGAAACTTTTATTTTATCCACTCAAATTTTTTGGCTCTTCTATCAGCATGCCGCGTTATAAGCCGTGACGTCAAGGGCCGTGACGCTACTAATCATGACGTCACAACCCGTGACGACAAAAATAAGAAAGTTGAAATTTAATATATATAACGAATTATAAAAAATCTGGTGTGACTGGCGCACAGCACACAACTTTCTCTTACCTTCGGTAATCGAAAGTTGTGTTCTGTGCTTGTCACACCAGATTTTTTGTGTCGACATGTATTTAGTTTCCGACAGTAGGGTACAATTGAATTCAAGATGTAAAATTTATAAGTATGACAAAATATTTATATTTTGTTACCATGGCAACCATTTCTCCTATCTTTTCTATGGAGTACAAGAGTAAAGTGGTCTTCAGAAGATTTCAATCACAAAATGAGAATATACATTCGAAAGAGAATCTAAAAAATAATTGATTTTTGAATTTTAAAAAAAATCGTTGGAGCAAATTTTGAGAAAATCGAAAAAAACTGAAAAAGTGCATTAGTAAAGTACTAGTACTCTTTGGTCGATTTTGTTCAAAAGCTTCGTGTCACGTCCCATGGGGGTGCCTAACTTAAATATAAAATTTCAACCTCCTAGCTCTTTTCGTTCTTGAGAAATTTTGTTCACAGACAGACAGACAGACACACAGACAGACCATGTCGCGAAAACCACTTTTTTGGATTCAGGGGACCTCAAAACGTGTATATCCATCAAAATCTCGACATCGAATTTTTGACATGAATCCAATACTTTCTCTCCCTATACATATTAACATATATATAGAGGTAAGAGAAAGTAAAAATAATTGTGACATTTAATTATTCAATTTTTAAATTGATAAAATATAATTTTTTAAATAATTCAAAATGATTCAAATCTTCAATCTATATATATATATATATAGGCGAAGCCCCCTGGCTGGACGCCGAAGGCGGGCGGCGCTGCTAGTTACTAAATAAATATTGTTTACAGTTTTTAATATGCCTCTATTGATTTCCCATTATAATTCCTATTTTCCAATTATTAAGTTAAGATTAAAAACGCGATTTTAATATCCTTCTGAAAATTTTCAGTTAAACCCATACGATCCGAAAAAAGTTTCACTTGCATCGTGGTTTCATAAAACCACACAAAGATTTTTTTTTTTTTTTTTGTCTTTTTGGTCTCTTAGGCCATATAGATTTTAACGATCCCCAAATTATTTAAATACGATATATGTGGGGGATCCAGGCATTCATATCGAAATTTGTTGTCGAGATTTTGATGGAAATATCTGTTTTGAGGTCCCCTGAGTTCATAAATGGTCCGGCAAAATGGTTTATCTGTCTGTATTCAAAATAAATTATGGAGGAAATGAGCTACGAGAAAAGTAGTCTAGTGTTTTAATCAAAATTGGTAGATTTTGATTAAAATTCATAAATCAATTTATTTTTTAGATACTCTTTAAAATGTATATTCTCATTTTGCCTTTAAATTGTTTGAAGAGTACTTTATTCTAATTCTTCATGAAAAATATAGATTGGTTGCCATGGTAACAAATTATAAATATTTTCCCATGTTTATAAATTTCACATCTTGAATGCAAATGTTGCATCTGCCCCGGGCTTGGCGTAGTTGGTAGGCCGCCTGCCTTGTATACCAAGTGTCGGGGGTTCGGATCCCAGGCAATCCGGTGATTTTATTTAAGCGATTTGGTATCCAAATGGCTTAAATAAGAATGCCTGAACCCCAATAAATATATATTAATAAATTATGAGTATCGTTTAAGTCTTAAATGGCCTAAGTTGCCGAAAAGACCGTGTGTGTTTGTGTGAATTTGAGAGCGAGTGAAAAAAAATGTGAGTGTTTATAAAAATAATAATGTTGTATCTACGTATAATTTTCAGACTGGCAGTAAATAAAAAAAATAAAAAAATGAATCTAAATGCACTGCACCGTTCTGCTTGAACTAAAAGTACATGTCGTTACAAAAAATCTTTCAAATACGGAAGGAACAAAAAAAGTTGTTGGCTGTGCGACTAGTCACACCAAATTTTTATATTTAATAACAAGGGAATAAGGCCTTAAGATAAAGGAGAGATAAAGAAGATTAATAAGAATATATTTGAATTCATAAACTATCCTTGAAATAAGAACGATAATTATAAAAATGCCCCTTTACTAAAAGTAAAGTGGGATTATAGAATAATTTCTTTAAGTAAACAAAGAACCAAACAGGTTCAAACTCGAAAGAGATTAAAGAAGTGATGAAAAAAAAAATATCTCTAATTAATTAATTTTATATTTAAGAAATTTGACTATGATAGGGCGTTTGGTCCACCATAAAATAAACATATAAAGGCCCTAGGGGTATAAGAATGGTGAAAATGCCCTTGGAACATATTTCAATGATACATAGGGGATTTGTAGGTACTAATAAAATAATAAGATGCTGAAAGTTTCAGATCGCTATCTCAAATGGTTTTTGAGAAAAACCAAAATATGTAAAAATCAGAAAAACATTTTTTTTCTCAGGAACGGCTGAATCGATTGATTTGAATTTTTGATATGTTTTGGGGGCTGATGGTACCTTCTAGGGAAAAAATCAAGACCTATATCGGATTATGACATCCTTGAAAAAAATGGCGTTTTTTGTTTAATTTTAATTTTTAACCATGATACAATTTTGGCACAAAAATGAAACAATTTTTTTTGAAATCCTCATTCAATTTCCTGTAAGTTCATAAGTTCATAAATTCATAAAAAAAGGTACGCCATAGTAGAAAAAAATAAAAACCATTTATTACTCAAATATTAACTTTATATGTTTTGTGCTTTAATCTTGTTTTTTATTGCTTAAGCTTACACATATATTTTCATTTTATTCAAAATAACCAGTTTATATTCATAACATCAACATTTTTTGCCTAAATCAAAAGTTAAAATTTTTAAATATCTACAATCATTAACTATAATGCTATAAGATAGAAACAGTTTTTGATTAATGAATAATAAAAATAAAAACTAATATCAAAAAGATAAATCTTTCAACAATAAAAAATGCAGAATCACGTTTAATCAGTCTTCGTCACTGTCTTCATCAATCACAGTTGAAACGTTGTCTTTATCAAATAATTTGCTCAATGTTTCAGCGGGCCTCAGAATTTTTGTCAAATATCTTCCGTATGACAAATAATAAACAAAGGCAGCAACGTGAGAGCAACATCCAATTGTTCTAAGACCATTCGCACACTCACAGCTACATGTATGTCTTAATACGCCTTTAGGTCCATTAGCATTTTTTTTATATTCAATAAAACATTTATACACTTTGCTATTAATATGGCGAGAGTGTACTTGAGCTTTAAGTATGTTAGTATGGTCTTTTACATATTGGATAGTAATTTCAGGGGCGTATATAGAAATATTTTTAGGGGGTGCCTGAACTCAAAAATTTTTCTGCTAAAAATTTTTTTTTTAAGAAACTAAATTTTTTTTTCACACGAAATTTTTTGAGGAACATTTTTTTCTTTTGCGGAACCAAAGTTTTCCATCCTGCGAAAAATTTGTTGCGCCGATGTCTGTATATCCCTATATATGTATATGTGTTTGGGAAATTTCGGGGGGGGGGGTCCGGGCCCCCTCGGCCCCCCCCCCCTTATATACGCCCCTGAGTAATTTATATAGTAGATTTATCTTTTTGATATTAGTTTTTATTTTTATTATTCATTAATCAAAAACTGTTTTTATCTTATAGCATTATAGTTAATGATTATAGACATTTAAAAATTTTAACTTTTGATTTAGGCAAAAAATGTTGATGTTATGAATATAAACTGGTTATTTTGAATAAAATGAAAATATATGTGTAAGCTTAAGCAATAAAAAACAAGATTAAAGCACAAAACATATAAAGTCAATATTTGAGTAATAAATGGTTTTTATTTTTTTCTACTATGGCGTACCTTTTTTTATGAATTTATGAACTTATGAACTTACAGGAAATTGAATGAGGATTTCAAAAAAATTGTTTCATTTTTGTGCCAAAATTGTATCATGGTTAAAAATTAAAATTAAACAAAAAACGCCATTTTTTTCAAGGATGTCATGATCCGATATAGGTCTTGATTTTTTCCCTAGAAGGTACCATCAGCCTCCAAAACATATCAAAAATTCAAATCAATCGATTAAGCCGTTCCTGAGAAAAAAATGTTTTTCTGATTTTTACATATTTTGGTTTTTCTCAAAAACCATTTGAGATAGCGATCTGAAACTTTCAGCATCTTATTATTTTATTAGTACCTACAAATCCCCTATGTATCATTGAAATATGTTCCAAGGGCATTTTCACCATTCTTATACCCCTAGGGCCTTTGTTAAATCCGTTTTGTACGCTTGGTATAGCTTGGACATAAGAGAAAGATAAATGTGCTAATAATCACACCATAATTTACTGGTAGGGATTATAGAGAAAGATTCGCTATCAATATCGAAATTATGGAAAATGATGATAAAAAATATTATTTCAGTATTCTTTGGGCCTAAATGTGTGCTTGTTGTAATTTGGCATCATAGGCAACTTTTATATTTAAGTGATTTTGTATTGCCTGAGTGCCTGAGAAAAAACAGAAGCGTTTTAGCAAAAACCAGAAGAAAAAAAAGATTTCTCTCTCAAAAAAAAATTTCCAACCTCTCAAATACTGATTCAAAAGTAGCTTTAAATAAGATTCGCTCTGCATTATGAAAGGCCTATCTAATTCATATAAAATATTCATTTCTTTTACTTTATAACTTTTAGTTTTAAATAAAATAATTTGTTTGTACACTATCTTAATAAATGTTGAGAGTTAATAATAATAAAGCTTATATCAAATGATTTAACGAGTTACAAGAGTATAGAGAGTTTGATCATGAACCCAGTGTAGGTAGGGATATTTTATGATAAATGAAAAATAAAATAAATAAAATTTGCATAAAAGAAATTATCAATTAAAATGGAAAGTAAAAAAAAAGAGAAAACTAACGATTATATGCATTTAACAAATATTCAGGAGACGCGGGGTGTCATCTAGCGAATTAATTTATCATAGCCCCTTATTATTATTACTATTCAAAAACACATAAAGAGCTATGATACACACATTTGTTAAATGTGTGTGTGAGCTTGGTATATGATGATTTGATACAAGAATAAAAAATAAAATATTTTCAAGAGAATATATTTTTCGGTTTCATTTAATATTTGAATTGCTGTGTGTATGTATGTGTCTGATGTGATTTCTTTCAATGATAATATAATATGAAATTAACTAATAAAATAAAATTTGTAAATTGAATTAAATAATGAAAAAATTGATGCAAACCTGATATAAGAGAGAGATGTGCTAATAATCACACCACAATTTATTTGTAGGGATTATAAAGAAAGATTCGCTATCAATATCGAAATTATGAAAAATATTTTTAATATTCTCTGCTTGATAAAAATATTATTTCAATATTCTTTGGGCCTAAATGTGTGCTTGTTGTTATGTGGCATCATAGGCAACTTTTATATTTAAATGATTTAGTATTGCCTCAGAGTTTGAGATCGACAGAGAGGCAAAAACCAGATGAAAAAATCACTCAACTAGCTCTCAACTAGTGATTCAAAAATTCAAAATATTCGCTCTACTTTATATATTTTATGATAAATGAAAAATAAAATAAATAAAATTTATTATAATAATATAATTATAATAAAAATAATTATAATAATAATATAATAAAATAAATTATTAATTAAAATGGAGAGTAAAAAGAAAGAGAAAAAGAACGTTAATATGTATTCATATAAGGTACGAAAGGAGGCATGGAGCCTAAAGGCATCATGTAACTAGCGAAAATAAATTTAAAAAAAAAAGTCTAGAAATTCATGAATTATTTTATCAATTATAAATATTAAATGATTAATAAGAGTAATTAAAAATAATTAGCAATATTGAAGTAAAATACCTAGTTAAAACCGCCGAGAAACGAAGAGAGCGAGAGAGAGTCGACTAACCCCAAACATGTCTGCACATCAACTGAAGTGGCTTGGGTATTTCTTGCACTCACCCACATAGGTTTAGCACTAGTCAAAAATCTCCACTCTACTGAATGACTAGGCTAGGTTGGTGTTCTTTTCTATGCAAGCCTTGTGGCGCCAAAGAATACAACACTTGTGATTGGCTAATTAGTCGGAAGAGGGAGATGGATGATTCTATTTTAATTGCCCAAAAGGGGAGTCAGGTAGTTAAAATTGAAATGACTTCTTCTTATGTGATTGGCTAATTAGTCAGAAGAGGGAGATGGACGATTCTATTTTAATTACACAAAAGGGGGAGTCAGGTATTGAAAATTGACCTTATGTATTATAATGAATAGATAAATAATAAAGGAAATAAAAAATATTCTTAAGATTTTTTTATCAAATTCATTTCATTTCATAAAATGTAATTATATAAATATTTAAAAATGTTCCATCTTATATTATAAATAAAATAAGAATTAATACAAGAGAAAGAAGGAGAAGTTGTGGGAGTTGGACGATTCTATTTTATTTAACTTCAAAGGGGAGTCAGGTAGTGAAAATTAAATGATTATTTTACTTTCTCTTACCTATATATATATATATATATATATATATATATATATATATATATGAGAGAGAGAGAAAGTAGTGTATATTTGTAAAGGGCAGGTCAAGGCAGTCCAACAGTAGAGAAATAAAAATATACATGTGATTTATATATTGAGAAAATAAATATAAAAATCACTTATCTATATTTTTAATTTTTTATTTCTCTACTATTGGACTGCCATGACCTGCCCTTTACAAATATCTAATTTTTCAGTCCCGATGAGTTAACGAAAGTATTGTATTCATATCAAAAATTCTGTCGAGATTTTAATCCTATTTTCTACATTCAGTAATTTATAATTCTATTAGGTAATGCCTCAGTCTACTGAGTACGTAAATTTGTATCTTAATTAGTATTTTTATTTATTCCTTGATTAATAAGTTTTGAAATGAAATTTTCTTAAAAGTCAGAGAATTGAAAAGAGATAAATTCTAAACAAAAAATCTGGTGTGACTGGTCGCACAGCACAAAACTTTCTCTTACCTTCGGTAATCGAAAGTTGTATACTGTGCTTGTCACACCAGATTTTTTGTGTCGAGATATATTTTGTTTCCGCCAATATATTAGAATTTATGATGTTAAACATGGAAAAATATTTATATTTTGTTATCATGGCAACTTTTTTCTCCTCTCTTTCCTATGAAGCAAAGAGTAAAGTGTGCTTCAAACAGTGGCGGATCCAGAGGTGTTTCTCCGGGGGGGTAAACTGGTGTGACTCGTCGCACAGCACACAATTTTTTTTCTTAATTTCCGTAATTTAAAGGGGATGCCCCTTACTTACTTGTTTGCCAGACAGAATATAAATAAAAATCAAATTTTTAAGTATTAATTTTTAAAATTTTACATTAAAAATAAATTTTTTTAATCTCGGGGTGGGGGGGGTGGGGAATTTTTTTATTTACAATTTTTTTATTTACACCCCACACACAGACACACAGATAATCGGACACACTGACACACAGACAGACCATGTCGCGAAAACCACTTTTTTGGTTTTAGGGGAACTTAAAACGTGTATATTCGTCAAAGTCCAGACATCGAATTTTTAACATGAATCCAATGCTTTCTCTCTCTATATATTAACATATATATAGGGGCAAGAGAAAGTAAAAGAGTGAAAGTGTAGAACAGTGGCAAAACATTTCCTTGACCTTTTAATACAAATTTTATTATTATCTGATAATAAATGTCTGACTGCACTTTAATTTTTTTTCAATGATTCCCTTTTATTTCCTAATGTCTTTAACGATTTAAAAAAAAAAGAAGCCATTAAGAGTATTTATGAATATCTACACTTTTATTATGTAAATCAAAAGAATATATTACAAATAACTTTATGATAATTTCACTTTTTAAACAAAAACAAAATATAATAGTGCGTTATTAGAGGTTTCATTAAATATCTATTATATAAATTCTAGCTGCATTAAATTAAAATTTAATAGTTTTAATAGCAACTTATTCGTTGTTGTGTAGAAATGCAGAAATTTGGAAGGAAGGTGGTCCTCGAAAAGCCACCATGTGGAACGTCATTTATATATATACCTGGTATAGAAATTATACAATTTTGTGAATAAGGTCTGTTTTGAGAAAGTACCACCGACCAATCGATTATTCAACGATTATTTTTCACAATCGATTATTTTTGGAAAAATGCGTTAGAAAAGATCGAATGAGACTCGTATAAAAAAAGTCGAAAGATTTTCACGGAAAAAATTTCCCTTTCCTAAAAAAAAAGTATAGGGCCTAATCGATTATTTTTTTTCATAAACGATTATTTGTTCCTATAATCGATTATTTTTCGTCTGTCCTGGATTCAATGATTATTTTTCATAATCGATAATGGATTAATTTTTCCATAATCGAACACTCCTACTCAGCAGTCGTGTGGAAAAAAAATCAAAAAAATCTGGTGTGATTGGTCGCACAGCACACAACTTTCTCTTACCTTCGGTAATCGAAAGTTGTGTTCTCTGTGCTTGTCACCACCAGGATTTTTTGTGTTGCCATATATTTAGTTTC
>JAKCPI010027683.1:0-12599 GCA_023213315.1 Euborellia annulipes
TTTTTACATTATCCATACACCACATAGAAGTAATAGAATATAAATTTCCTTTTAAGACAAATAACTTTTCGTCCGTCACTGGATCAAAAAGTTTTTTTGAAATTCCATTAAGAAACAAATCTTGACGCTGTCTGTCTATTTCGAGGGATCGATAATTATCTTTTTTATTTATACTCTTTCAGATTTTATAATGTATACGTTTTCTCGAAAGAAATATGACTTTTTTCGGGAAATAAATTCTTCGGGGCTCGTTGTTCTGTAAAGGGCTTGGTGTTTATAAGATCCATGTAGAGTTGTAAATACAGGGGAAGTGGAGCTGTTGAAATGCCTCAGTGTGTAAGCATAAGTACAGAGATTAGAGCTCTCTGATGTGCGAATTTTATATTTAAATTAAAAAAAAGAAAATACAAATCGTATTTTGAATATAAATCATATGAAAATGTAAATTTTAGGCAACATTTAAATTATCATCAATTATGATTCATCGTTTTAGGCAATAGTATATTCGATAATTGTTGGAAATGATTATAATTTAGCCGGAAGTATAATTAAGAATTTAAAGTTTCCGCATTGAGAGAATAGATAATAAATTTGTTTTATTTTCCTGTTGTCTCTGTAATCTAGAGATTAGCTTTATTATGTCAGAAAATGTCGATTTTTTTTTTTTATTTTACAGCGAGGGGAGAGGAAGAGCCTTCTTGGCCATTGCGATGAAGGTAAGAGAATTAAAACAACTTATAATCTGAGGCAATAATTTGTATAGGAAAGTCGATCCATATCGCAAACATAATTAATCATATTCTGATAAAACTTTTAATAGAATAAGTGCACTATTGAGTGAAATATTTTAAAAGATACATTTAATGATTCATATATAAATGAATTTTTAATAAAGATAAGCCCGAAAGCTTTAAAAAATAACCCCACTTGAATAATTCGCTAATTTTTCTTTTCATCAGGGCCTGAATGTAATAATAATACGCTTAGGTTAAATAAATCCCTTTCGAAAATTTTATTTAAAAAGTTTACTTTATTTAAAAGTGGAAAGGAGTAGGAGCAACCAAAAATAAAAGCCCTCCAATTTTTGAACAATTTATCGTGACATTTCTGGACAAATTTATTGGCTCTCCTTCAGTCTTAATTAGATAACTGGATGGAACTATAAATTTGACCCGAAACATCTCGATAAATTTTTTGGCTGTTCTTGGTTCCTTACATTCACACTGCCAAAATTAGATTTATTTTCCCGTACTATTATAAATGTACCTTTTGTATGATTATTCTAGAATCGTGATTAATATAAATTAATATATCCTTGATAAAGATATCTATGAATTACAAAATAAATGTATAATTTTTTTTTTTAATGCATAGGCTATGTGTGCATGAGAGTGTGAACAAAAAAATAGATAATTTTAATTTATCTTAAGGAATTTTTTTATATAATATTAATAGAATATTATAAAATGTTTTCCTAGTTAAAAAAATCTGATGTCACGATAAAAATTTAAAGCAAATGTTAAAAAAATTATATGAAATCTTATTGTACATTACAAACTCTATAAATTTATTAACAAATTTGTCTAATATTTAAGTAATCGAAAAAATTAAATTTATGGGAAGGAAAAATTTCTGATTAATGATTCACATCACAGGTTATATAATTAGTTAGCTGAAGATGAATGATATAGCATTTTTATTTTTAATCTATTGGCAACGTCCATCTTCTATTTTCCGTTTCATCTTTGAGTGGCCAACTCATCAAAAGCTCAGTGAGTAAGGACCTTTGCTAAACAAGGGTAAATCTAATTATTAATATTAAATGAAATTCCTATCGGGATCCCCGTATATTTACTCTAGGTGCTTTCGTGCACGAAGACACACACCTCAAACCCAATCGACCTCTGGCCGTAGCCATCTACCGGCATCCCGTGAAGTTACATCATTTCCTATCTCTAACTCCTTCCCCCTGCTTTCGTCTCTAGCTAGTGAACTAATCCTTATTTCTGTTCCACCCGGTTCCTTTTATCCAACCTCTTCTTTGTTAGAGAGGATGTCCTAGTTTGAGGAGAGACTCCATCAGCACTGGCGTGTAGCCTACTCCTTTCGAAGAATGCATCACTGAGAGGGAACCTTCTTTACGTCCCTTCTACAGGACGGGATGTCCCAGCAACTCCGCCTCCTCGAAGAGTTGCTTGGGTGTTATTGTGGTGATATGCCAATACAGTGCCTGCTTGAGGACTTGTTTACACTAGATAAATATTTTTATTTAATGAAAAACTCACACCCAGGATTTGAACGCGGATCTCCTTTGTAGAAGCCGACATCCTAGCCCACTACACCAGCGAGCCCCCCGGCAAATCTAATGGCAACTTCACTCGGACACAAAATCTTATACATTTATACAAGCCAGCAAAATAGATGTCCTAGCATATTTTTGCCTTTCGACAATGAATCCTGTGGTAGTCCTATAAGAAAACCAAATAGATTTTTGGTCTTTGACTAAATCAATTTGTAGTCAATGGAATTTAAATAAATTTTATTCCCGAGAAGACAAAAAAAAAAATCTATTTTATTTACACATTTTTAATGTTAATTTATTTAATCAAGAAAGAAGAAAGTCATCGATTGAAATTTTAAGAATGGAAAAGTACTTGTTTGTTTTTGTCCCTCTAAAATTATTAGAAAAACTAAAATTTGCCATTCATATTATTTTTCATATCTCCTATCAAGACCTAATTTCATCGATCAGAATTTGAAATGCTAGCCAAAAGCTAAGTGACAAGTATGGCAAGGGAATTCCCTAGAGCGACATACTTTCGCTTGAGCATTTCATAAATTATTTCCTCAACCATTAATAAATTTATTACAATTATACAAATATCCTAATTAAAAGATACTAAATAAAAAAACTTTTCAAACATACTTTAACCAAAGATAATAATTGAATAGAGGTATCCTCTCTGGCCCGCTACGCGAATCCTTTGAATAATATTGCTCAAAGAGTGCTAATAACTGAGTAACTGAACTATTTAGTTTTTTTTTGCTTTTCTCCAACAATTTTGATTAAAATTCATAAATCATTTAGTTTTTAGATGCATTTTTTTCTCATATTCACCCAAAAAATTCTTTGAGAACGCCTTTACTTTAGTATTATTTTTATTTTATTTTAATTTAATTTTAAGTCCTTTTTGGCATCGGAGGCAAGAGCGGATCCAGAATTGTTTCTGGGGGGGGGGGTAATCTGGTGTGATTGGTCGCACAGCATTCTTATTTTCGATAATTTAAAGGTGCATTCTCTACTTGTTTACCAGAATATAAATACAAATCAAATTTTTAAGTATTAATTTTTAAAATTTTATGTTAAAAATAAAATTTGATTCCCAAAAAAAAAAATTTCTCAAATGTTGAGAGGGTAATTACCCCCCTTACCCCCCCCCCCCTTGTTTGTATCCGCCTTTGATCGGAGGCCATTTAGACCCCGTCTCGATTTATTTCATTTGACTGGTAGCCAATTCAAATGAAAAAATTTTTGTCGCAGACGAGATGCTAACCCTTGACCTCTAGTGCAAGAGGCAGAAACTTTCACTGACACATGACCCAAGGGCTACTCTAGTACTTCATAAGAACGGTAAGAGAAATGGTTGCCATGGTAGCAAAATATAAATATTTACCTCTTAGATTTTAATATCGGAAACTAAACATATCTCAACACAAAATAATCTGCTCTCAGTCACACCAAATTTTTTTGATATTGATATCAAAAATTTAAAAAAAGCAATTTTTATTTATTTATTTTCTCTCTTTATTTACTTTGTCTTATATAGATCATTCGGTCGGTGGGTCGACTGTCATCGAGGCAGCCTAATATTTTAATTTATCATATCAGCGTTCATTACGAAAGACAAGTTCGCTCCGCGCACAGGTGATAAATGATCAAGCGATGATGATAAAAACCAACCTCATAATTATCGTTTAATTTCAAAATAAATAATTATAGTGAAAGGAAATTTAATTATTTTTGTTACCTTGACCCTCAAAAAACAACAACAACAACAACAAACAACTCACCGGAGTTTATTCCAATGTGAAGACATAATTTAAAAAAAAAAAAACTTAATCACACAAACACACAGAGAGACACATTTCTCGAAAAAAAGATAAAAATTTAAGGCGGGAACATTCACATGTTGGTTGCGACTTAGGTAGCCGGTTTGATACCTGAACCCATTCGCACTAGCACTCACACTCACTACACGGTATTTAGTTGGATACTGAGTGAGTGAGAGGCAAGTTTAGACATTGTTTTTGGGAATCTTACGTCAGAAACAAGTTGGTCGAGCGAGTGCACACCAAGCGCTCTCTAGCGACATTCTTTGATATCAGTACAAAAATAGAAAGCAAGGAATCTCGCTTGATTAAATAATTTTATCGGTATTTATTTATTGCGCGAATCAATTTTCAAATAAGTTC
Source organism: Euborellia annulipes (assembly GCA_023213315.1). NCBI lineage: Eukaryota > Metazoa > Arthropoda > Insecta > Dermaptera > Anisolabididae > Euborellia > Euborellia annulipes. Next base: position 4,474 of record JAKCPI010027683.1, read on the forward strand.
TGGGATGTGTATTATTAATGGAGTAAATTGAGATTTACTAATTTGAATAATACGAATATCAGCGGTTAGTTTAAGGAAATAACGTAATCTAATTCCAAATTAAAAAAAAATGATTAGAAAAAAAAAATGGTGGGACTGGTAGCAGAGTAAACAACTTTCTCTTAGTTTACTGAAAGTTGTGTTCTGTGCTTGTCGCACCAAATATTTTGTGTTGACATATAATTAGGTTTCGGCGGGTGCATTATAATTCAAAATGTAAAATTTATAAACAAGGGAAAATATTTATATTTTGAAAATCATTTCTCCTAACTTCGTACAAGAGTAAAGTGTGCTCCAAACAATTTTGAAGATAAAACGAGAATATACTGTACATTTTAAAAAGAATTTAAAATTTATGAATTAATATTTAAGCTAGCTAGATTTATAAATTTTAATCAAAATTGTTAGAGGAAATTTCGAGAAAATCAAACACAGACAGACCATCATTTTGTGGGACGCACATTTTGGGACTCAGGGAACCTCCATCAAAATCTCAAGGCAGGAAAAATTATTTTATTGTCAATTTTGCTTTAATACAAATAATTTTCGACGTTTCGACAGTAGCTGTCTTCCTCAATACAATTGTACAATGTATAAATGCCCAAATATTTAAATATTCTAAATTCATCAAAAATTAATAATGCAAATAAACTACAAAAATAAACAGTGAATTGGATAAAATAAGAATCAAGTCTGTTCGATTCTAAAAAGTAAGAGAAAAAAAAAACATCCGGTTAAGAGCAGAATAGCAGGGGTAGTTCAAAATTAGATTTGCAAACAAATAATTAAGAAAATACAAAGCCCTAGCGAATACCATTTATGTAATACCAAAGCACGTAAAGGAATTTTTAAAGACTCCAAACTTCTTTTCTATTGATTATTTAGTTTTAAAAATTTAACAAGACAAAATACTACTATAACAGGGGCGTATATAAGGAGGGCCGAGGGGGCCCGCCCCCCCCCCGAAATTTCCCAAAAACATATACATATATAGGGATATACAGACATCAGCGCAACAAATTTTTCCGCAGGATGGAAAACTTTGGTTCCCCAAAAAAAAAAAAATTTTTCAAAAAAATTTTTTGTAAAAAAATTTATATTTTTTTAAAAAAATTTTCCGCAGAAAAATTTTTGAGTTCGCCCCCCCCCCTCCCGAAAAAAATTTCTATATACGCCCCTACTACTATACTAGTACTATAAAATAATACTATATATATTATTTTCTATGAATAAGCCTACATTAAAAAAATAAATAAATCCAGAGGAATGGCGTTAATAAATTTAATTTCAATTAAAATGTTTTAACAGTTGGTATGCATCCATGTGCCCTAGTTAATATTTAGTAACTCGTATTTCTTTCTGTCTACCAAAAGCATTTCCCTCCCACTCTTCCCCCAATGGAAATATTTTTATCACAAAATAGTCAGGCTGTCAACCAGCTGGTCTGCAAGTGATGATGAATAAATATAAGTGGAAGCATTTACTAAATCCGTGAAATATTTTTAAAAAATATGGTACATAAAACTCTCTTATATTTTAATAGATGTCTTTCTTTTTAGTCTAGAAATAATAAAATATTTTAATTATGTTGTTGGTTTCGTAACCATTCCAAAATTTAAGTTTTTTTTTTGTTTTTTATTCATTCATTCCTAAAAATAAATAAGTAAAGGGTTAAATGGAATGCATTCGTTCATTATTTTAATTAGATAAGTTCGCTAATATTTTAAATTCTTTTCCATTCCAATTAAATATTTTGCGTATAAAAAATTAACAAATGAATTAATTATAAAATTAGAATTAGGGAATAAAAACTTATATTTCCATCGAATACTCGATTACAATACTTTCTCTTTATATTAATTAATAGGTAAGAGAAAGTAAAAGTTAAATAAAATATTATAGAATCCAGTTATCATTTAATAATAATATGGGAAGATAATAGGATATGGGGTTGGGTGTGGGCGTGCCTCCTCCTTCCAACGTCGGGGTGGCCAGGGTCGATGTTTATTTAAGATTTGGATACCAGATGGCTAAATAGAAATGCTAACACCAAATTGATTTTAAACGGTTTCGTCAAAGTCTTATATGGTAAGTTGCCGAAAGACTGTGTGAATGTGTGTGTGAGTGTGAGTGTGAATGAGAAAAAGTGTGAATGTTAAAAAAAAAAAAAAAATAGGCCTATATAATTTACCTAAAACAAAATAGCTTCCAAATTTATTTCATGGTGTTTTTCAATTTATTAAATTTTTTTTTTTCCTTGGATTAATATTATATAAATAAATAGAAATATATTTGATATATGAGTTTGATACATGCAACGCCTCACCGACCTTGGTGCCTATAAATTCAATAATGAATGAAAATGGCACAGACAACAAGAAATGACAATTCAGGGTATATTCTTTGACGAACAAAAAATAGCCAAGAATGAAGACCAACGATCTTAGGGTCAAAAAGCAAAACTTCTACCTCTGCTCTAAGCAACAAGATTGACAAATAATCCAAAAATTAAACCTTATTTCCTCTAAAGAAGAATTTTTTCTTAAAAGAATATTGTTCCCCATGTCAACATACTCATCTAAAATGGTTCATGATTTATTATCTTTGCGATAAAGATGAAGATAGGGAAGTAATTTAGTCTATCATCGCAAATGGAATGAATCATATACAGACGAATGTTGCTTATTTTGCAAATAGTTTCAATTTAATATTTATGAATCAGGTAGATAAAAGATAATTATGTAAGAAATGAGTAAAAAAATTAGGCAACGAATTCCACTTGTTTAGACAAGAAAAGTAGGGTGATAGAAGGAAAATAATCTTGGTGTGACTGGTCGCAGATCAAACAACTTGCTCTTACCTTAGGTAATTGAAAGTTGTGTTCTGTGCTTGTTAAACCAATAATTTGTGACGACATATATTTAGTTTCCGGCAGCACGCACGAAAAATCGGTGCCAAAAGTGCAGGACAGTAGAGCCTTGAGCTTAGGCAACCAAAATGGTTAGCCGTCGGAAGTGTTGTTGTAGAAAAATTTTTCAGCTAAATATTTTTTAAAATAAATAAATCATCTTTTTTTAATGCAACAGAAGGGAAAAAGCTACACTTTTAAGACAACAATTCCGAGGGCTAACCATTTTGGTTGCCTAAGCTCAAGGCTCTACTGTCCTGCACTTTTGGCACCAATTGTTCGTGCGTGCTGTCGGAAACTAAATATATGTCGTCACAAATTGTTGGTGTTAGAAGCACCGAACACCACTTTGAATTAACTAAGGTAAGAGCAAGTTACACCAGATTCTTTCCCTTCTATCACCTGACTATTCTTGTCTAAACAAGTGGAATTCGTTGCCTAATTTTTTTACTCATTGGTTACATAATTATCTTTTTTTTTTTGGAATGGGTGCATAAGGTCCGAAGACCTATAATGACCAATAGTCACATGCAGCCAGGAAGAAAATAAAAACAAAAGGAGAAGCATAAAGGGGAAACTCAACTGCGGGAACTGAGAAGATGCCTGTTGAGGTTAGACTTGAAAGTCTGAAGATTGTAGGTTTTGGGGAAGATAGACGCAGGGAGCTTGTTCCAATCACGGGAGGTCATGGGGACAAAGGAAGAATGAAATAGTTTTGTTCTGTTAGTCATGATCTGAACAGCATAGGGATGCTGGGAAGCTGCCTCTCTTGTGTTCCGTGAATATGTTGCATTGGGTGGGATAATTGATTTTAATTCGGCAGAGCATTGACCATGGTAATACCTGTAGAAGAGAGATAGTGAAGATACTCTTCTTCTATGATATATATATCTTTTATCTACCTGATTCATAAAGATTAAATTTAAACAATTTGCAAAATAATCAACATTCGTCTGTTTATGATTCATTCCACTAAACTTTTCCGTGCATGCCTTCCTAACAGGTCTCTATAGACACATGATTTATAAGACGTTGTCACGTCAAAATATTGGTTTCATTAAATAAGCACAAGGATCCACTCTCGAACAGCAGGTACTTGTGGCGCAGACTGTATCATAGAATCCCAGTGCCCGAAAGGTTAGAGAAAGTGACAAATATCAATGTTGATAATCTTAAAAGCCAAGGGTTACATTAAAAAAGATGAATTTTTTGGAACAAAATTCTTTAACGCGGCTTTTTGTGTGTGTTTGGAGACTAGATAGTCCTGAGAATATTTGGACGGTGTTATGCATAAAGGAACCAAGCGTCAATATGATCGAAATTGAGTTAATACCGCGGTCTTGTAGGGAAAAAGAAGATCTACCTCTATTTAAATCACAACATTATTAGTCTATGCACTTTTTTTGTATAAAACAAGAAAAAAATCATTGCTATTGGGTTTGTTTACAAGTGTGCAAATGAAATGCCTTTTATCTCAGATTTAGGTTAATGTCGCTTAGTTCCTATATGCATAACATTGTCCATTTATTTAATATAATACTGACAATGTGAAAGAAGTTGCTATTGATGTTACGAGTTGGGAAAGAGCAAGCACGGCAGCAGCAAAGAAAAGAAAGTCAAAATGTGACGTTTCGGACAAAATTTATTCGTCCATCTTCAGTCCTTGTCGGTTTATAATTTTTCTAATTCAGGCACAAAGTTTTCATTGGTGAGGTGGCTCAAAAAATCGGTGCACATGTATAGGTATTTTATAAAAGGGCGAGTGCTTAAGCACAAGTGAGAGTCTATTAGAGAATGAATGTATGAATGAATTTTGTCCAAAACGTCTCCTTTGGGCATCCAAAAGAAATTCTTTGCTGCTCCCGTACTTGTTCTTTTCCAAGAAGTAATAATTATTTAAATCAACCATTGGTTGGTAGTTTGAAACAGGTGATGGTTTCAATAATAAAACGATGTCATGATTATGCACACCAATTATTTCTATTTATAAATTTAATTTTAAGAAAAATTTGTTCCTGTCTTAAAAGTATGAATACATAACTAGAGATTGTATATGACATTTGTAGATATAGATATTCATTTTGTTTTATTAAACGAGACAATTCATTTTACAAAGTGACGAACGAACGAACGAAATTGTAATGAATGGATTGAGGAAGCCTTCAGTTAAATTTAGATCCCCCCGTAAAGTGAATCATGCAATTCTATTGGCTAAAACAATTCCTGTTTGTTTGGAAAGTAATTTAAATAAAGGCACGGAGAGAGAGATAAAATTAATTTTTCTAAAAGGATGTCATTTATTCAGAGCAGCAGGTCTTTGAAGAGAATACAATTATTTAAGCTTTCCACATGGGGTCATCTATTTTATGATATCAAAATAGAATTTCATCTATTATTATAATTAGATAACGTCTCCGTTGGAAAAGGAAATGAATAAAAGGGAAACTTTCTTTACTTATTTTTTGTTTTATTATATTTTAAAAGATTAAATTTATAAAACAAAAAATAAAGACAAAAATTTGGGGGCTGTCAATTTTTTTTCAATGGCGGGGAGGAAAAGTGTACAGTCGGTGCTACAAATGCCTATTGTGCTCGAGAGTGGAGCCTTGTGCTTAGTCAACCAATCCAATATTTTTAAATAAATAAATAAAATCATTTTAGAACTGAAGAGAAAAAGCTACAATGGAAGCTCGCTTAACGAGCATAATTCGTTCCAGAATCATAGTAGTTATGCGAAACAATAACATTCTCTCCATTAAGCTGTCCCCCTCCATGACACAGACTGATTTAAAACGGGCACAATCCCGAACTTTCCCTTTCCTCGCTACTCGTTATGCGAAATGTCGCTCGTTAAAGAAGTCATTCTTTAACAATTTGTTTTGCTCGTTATGTAAGCTGCTCGCTAAGCGAGGTTCTGTACTTTTAAGATAACACTTCCAAAAGAGATGTTCCTGATTGCCTAAGCCCAAGGCTCCACTCTCGAGCACATCAGGTATTTGTGGAGCAGACTGTACTAGCTGGAGAATTGTTTTTTTTTTTTTTTTTTTTTTTTAATTAATTCTTACGTCAGAAAATTAGGGATTGAAAATATGAAATAGGTAATTTAAATCCGGTGTGACTGACCGCATGGCACAAATTTATTTTTATTTATTTATTGGTCTGTCTGTGTGTCTGTGAACAAAATATCTCAAGAAGGAAAAGAACTAGGAGGTTGAAATTTCATATTTAAGTTAGAGACCCTCCTAGCACGAGACACGAAGCTTTTGAACAAAATCGGCCAAAGAGTACTAGTACTTTACTGATGTACTTTTTCAGTTTTTTTAATTTTCTCAAAATTTGCTTTAAAAATGATTAATATTCATAAATCAATTATTTTTTAGAAGCTCTTTAAAATGTATATTCTCATTTTCCTCTCAAAATTGTTTGAAGCACACTTTAATCTTGTACTTCATAGGAAAGATAGGAGAAATGGTTGCCATGGTAACAAAATATAAATATTTTTCCATACTTATAAATTTTACAACTTGAAATTCGAACGTACCGTAAGCCCTATTGTCGGAAACTAAATATATCTTGACAGACAAAAATCTGGTGTGACAAGCACAAAACACAATATAACCAATCACACCAGATTTTTTAGTAAAGTTTAAATAGCGCTTTGTAAAGAAATTTTAGCATAATTATACAAGAACAAAATCAAGGAATTTGACACTATTTTTTGTTAAGATACTTAAGTATTGCGTGATCAGCAAAAGCAAAAGAACCAATAGGAAAAAATCTTATTTTCGAGAAGGGAATGGACCAAATTCAATTGTTTAGAAAAAAATCTTCGAGTGTCTGGAAATCCTGAGTCTGCTAGTTGGTCGTTAAATTGCACACTGAACTAGAGAATTAAAATCAATGCATTTATAGATCAGCTTGAAAAGTCAACATTTTTTTTTAAAGCTTTCTCTAATTTTATTTTCTTAACTATCTTCTCTCTTTCTTCCATCTAATTCCTGTTCTTGTTCCTTTATGGGTTCCTATTGCAAAGTAACAGGATACTAGAGTATCAACCACTCAGTTTGTGTGATCGGCGTTGCCTGACGATCCATTTCCTCTTTCTTCATTCTCTTCATTTAGTTCGAATCTTATTCTATTTCTGATAGGTTAATTGAGTCTCTAAAAGAAATTTATCTTCTATTTCCTATAAAATTAATAATTCTTTGAAATCGTGTATTCTCTTCTTTAAAGATGCAAGTTTAAAATTAATATCAAGCAAAAAAAAAGTGATTTAGAAGGGAAGCAAAGTAAAGTGAAGGGTCAGTAGAGAGAAAGCGACAGAAGGGAGAGGGCTTGGCTCGTGTTTCTGTCATCTGCACCTTTACAAGTTGAGATCCATTTTCTTTTCCCGGATCGGGGGAATATATGAGCCTTGAATAAATCGGCCAAGATAAATTCTTTTTTGTTCTAAAATATTCCCTTAAATGTTAAGGATCATTTTATCATCAAAAATTTACGAAAGATACATTAGATTGTAATAAAATTGCTCTGATATGAGAATTCATGTCCTATTATTGCTACTTGCCTTTTTTTATAATGGCAAAGAGATGGGAAGCAGATTGCCAAAAAAAAGAAAAAAATTTTATTTTTTATCGCCAACGTTTCATACGCTCATTTTACCATCTTTAGAATAGACATGTTAACAAAACAAAATCAATAAAATCTGGTGTGACCGGACGCACAGCACCCAACTTTCAAGGTGCACAACTTTCTCTTACCGAAGGGTAAGAGAAAGTTGTGTGCTGTGAGCCAGTGACACCAGATTTGTTTAGACTTTTGTCATCTTTGGCATTGACTTTAAACGATATTTGTTCCCTGTTACGCATTAGTGTGTCAAGCGTCAGCTACCGAGTTTTGAGAAAATTAACATTAAAGTTTTTTGTTTTCATTGGATTATATATATTTTTTTTTTGTCAATTGTGCAAGTAACATTAAATATAAATTTTTTTAGGACATATTTCATTAAAAATACTAGTAGGGGAGAGGGGGGGGGGGGGGGGGGGGGACATTGGGACATTCGAATTTTAGCCCTACTAAATATAAAGTTTGAGTTGTAACTTTGACCGTTAGGGTATTAAGTACCCATTTTATTAAGAAAACATTTTCTATAATAAAATGGGGCAATATTTAGTAGAGC
>JAKCPI010027684.1:0-10179 GCA_023213315.1 Euborellia annulipes
CAAAAATATTTTTTTGAAAAAAATTCTAAGTGTATGTCTGGAATAGGTCGGGGCGGGACATCTTATGTACATACATGATTGGACGTATCCGCCATGTTGGCCCGCTTTACTTACCATTTAGGTCCAGGTACGTCTTGGCCGTAAACTGGAACTAAACGGTAGGTACATAAGACGAAGTGTGCTATCTGGGATTCTTCAAAGGTACCTAAGTTAAATATAAAATTTCAATCCGGTAGCTCAATTTCTTCATGCTAAAAAAATGGGTCCACACACACAGACACACACACACACACACACAGAGACCAATTTGCGGGACCCACTTTTTTGGACTCAGGGGACCTCAAAACATGTATATCCATCAAAATCTCGACATCGAATTTTTGACATGATCGCAATACTTTCTCTCCTATATATTTCATATATAGGGTACGAGAAAGTAAAAACAAAAACAAAATCAAGCTAAAAAAATGTTATTTTTATTCCTTAGAAAATATAAGAATTACAAATCAGGTGTCGATCACTTGACAAATCTATAAATAATGAAAAATGATCAATTGTCGTTATTTATGTGAAATTTAAAAATGTATTCGTCCTGAAAAAGGGAGCGATAAGAAGACGAAACGTTAACGAAAAAGAGTTTTTATTTTTCAATTTTAACGTCAAAAGTCACGGTAACGAGAATTTACGCTTTATTCAGCACCTGAGGCCATTAGATATCGCCAAATTCTGATCTTTTGAAGATTTTCTACATCTATTGTAAAAGGCCAAATCATAAATCATAAAACTCACTATATTTTGAAAAAAAGATCCCAAAAAATAGGTATTGAAATTAAATCCCATAATCCGGTTAATCCAGCGTGCTGAAAGGCCACTTCTTCGGGATATTGCAGCAAATAAATGCGCAATTTAAGAGAACTAGGTGTTTTTTCAGATTTTTAAGAATACATTTTGCATTAGATTAAATGTTTCGGGTAATCCGGCTTTTCAGAATCCGTCATAGGGCCGCGCGGTCCCGTTTAGGCCGGTTTAGAAAGAAATTTTTTAAATCTTTTACAAAAATTTTAATGGAAAATATTATTTTAATTTAAATATATTTTAATATTCTCGATATGTTTGAGTGAGTGTGAGAAGGTGGGGGTGGGAGGTCAAAAACGTTTGGAACCTCTGGCCTACCCTCTATGTCTCTATAACTTTCTTAAATTATTTTTTCTGATATGCCAACAAAAAAGTATTGGTGGTGGAAAGTATTCATGTCAAAAATTCGATGTCGAGATTTTGATGGATCTTCACGTTTTGAGGTCCCCTGAATCCAAAAAAGTGGTTTTCGCGACATGGTCTGTCTGTCTGTCTGTGTGTGTGTGTGTTCACTTTTAAGCATGAAGGAATTGAGCTATGAGGCTGAAATTTTATATTCAAGTTAGACACCCCCCTAGGGCGTGAAAATAAGCTTTTAAACAGAATCGGCCAAAGAATACTAGTACTTTACTGATGCACTTTTTCAGTTTTTTTCGATTTTCTCAAAATTCGCTAAAACGATTTTTTTTTTTTATTCAAAAATCAATTATGTTTTAGATTCTCTTTAAAATGTATATTCTCATTTTCCCATTGAAATCTTCTGAAGACCACTTTACTCTTTAGGAAAGATAGGAGAAATGGTTGTCATGGTAACAGAATATAAATAATTCCCCATACTTATAAATTTTACATCTTGGAATTCTAATATATCAGCGGAAACTAAATATTAGTCGACACGAAAAACCTGGTGTGACAAGCACAGAACACAACTTTCGACTACCGAAGGTAAGTGAAAGTTGTGTGCTGTGCGACAGTCACACCAGATTTTTTTTTTTATTTGGACCCCTACTTCGAGGTTAATGTTTATTTTTGTTTTAGAAAAGATTTGATCATCTTTCTTTTAACGAGATTTCAAATGAATTTTTGCATTTGACTGCAAGTTCCCTCTCTAAGGTTGGTCCAACCGATAGATTAAATAAATGTCCATTTGTTCCAATTCATATTAAATGAGTGATTATTTCTTTTCTCCCTCCTCTCTCTCTCTCTCTCTCGGTGTTATTATCTTGTTAAATATTATCTATTAGTGTGTGTGTGTCGGTTGAATGAAATTCAAACATCTTTTTCGGCATCAATCTAATAATATCTGTTAAAAATCTGGTGTGACTGGTCGCACAGCACACAATTTTCTCTTACCCTTCGGTAAGAGAAAGTTGTGCACTGTGCTGGTCACACCAGATTTTTGACGTGACAACGTCTTACAAATCATGTGTCTATAGTGGCATGTTAGAGGGGCTTGCACGAAAAAGTTTATCGGCTTGAATAACTCCTCTGTCTTAAGAGGTATAATTATGAGAAATATACGGTTAGAAAGAATGAGTTTTCAGCTAAAGATTTCACCATTTATTTTTTTCCTATCATTTTATTTTACCGCGCTGCGGTAAATTAAAATTTGAAAGTTTAAACCCCTGTAGATTCTGAACGGCTAATCAGATCAGACTAAATGGGATGTCATTTGGTGCAGAAAGAAAACCTCTAATACAGGGGTCTCCAAACTTTCCAGCCTTAGGGCCATACTGATTACTCCAGTAAGTTCCGAGGGCCAAAACCATATTATCATTGTTGCCGGTGGTTAAAAGTGAAATAGTCCACTGATGAAAAAAAGTCCGAAAAAGTACGCAACGTTTGAAAAAGGCTGCAAATCGGGCTCTCCGCGGGCCGGACAAAATCTGTCCGCGGGCCGGATGTGGCCCTCGGGCCGTAGTTTGGAGACCCCTGCTCTAATAGAATAAATAAACTCCAAAATTGGTTTTTTTCTCGAAAAACCTCATTTTTTAGGCAAAAAAATATCGAAAAATAGCCCTACTTGTGCAACGCATAGCTACTTGACTATAAAAGCTACATTAAATCTAAATATAGTTTTTTTGTGTCGAGATATATTTAGTTTCCGATAGCATCTTAGTTTCAAACTTGCATTTTAAATGTTGACTGCTTCAAATAAACTATGATTATTTTTTAAAATTTTAATCTCATATTTGGACATTTTATACACAATAGAGAATCGTAAATAAATACAAAATTTCATAAGAATTGGAAAGAATTTTTTTAAATGTGTAAAAAGTTAAGGGGACCCCCTTTTGAATCGAAATTAACATACTTTCTCTCTATATATATTAACATATATATAGAAATATGAGAAAGTAAAAAGTCAAAAAGGAAATTGCGATGACTTTGATCCATTATAGCCGCTATTGTTGAGAGCCACTTTGCCTTTAATTGCCAAGTTGAATGGTGCCAAATGTCATTAGATACGTACGTGTGTAGCTATATAATTCGAAATAAAACGAAAAACTCAGTCAGTTCTCTAAAAAGAGACGTTAAAATTTAAAATAAGCAAATGTGTGTTAAAAAGTAATGTAAAAACAATCAGCCTTAAAAAAATTATAATCTCTTAACAAAGTTTTAACAGCGTTGTTAACGTGTTGCTATTATTTAAAAGCTATCAAAATCATAATCTTACTTTTTAGGTTAAGGACGCCATTTTTATTTTAAACAATAATAAATAAATAAATAACAATTTATTGAAATTATCATATAACATTAAATACATAAGTAAATGTTATTTCTAGCTTCTTCTTGGCTTCAAATATACAATTTTCGATCCAAGATGGCAGGCTTGATGGGCGGCAGACTCCTTCTCTTCCAAATATATTTGAGGGGAAAAAAGTTTTAAAAAACCTATTCTTTTTATTTTTTTTTTTAATTTATTAAAAAATTAAGAAAGGGGGGGGGGGAATTAAAAAAAATAATAAAAAATAAAAAATGAGAGAGAGGGAACATAAACGCAAGTATAACCCATTAGATCGGCCTAGACCTACTCAGCCGTATTCCAACAATCTCTGGATTCCAATGAAACTCGCATTTCCTGAGAAACTTATCCACGTGGTTTTCCATATGGTCTATTAGGGCGTCTTCACTAGGGCTGGGAAAAATAATCGATTAATCGTTTTTATACCGATTATTTTCTTAAAAAATAATCGATTATTATAAAAAAATAATCGATTAATCGGGAAACCGATTAATCGGAAATAATGGGAATAATCGGATAACCGATTAATCGAAAATAATCGGAATAATCGGAGAACCGATTAATCGGAAAGAATCTATTATTTTTTCATAACTGATTATAGAGAAATAATCGGTGTTTTTTTTAACATTGATTGTATTTAAATAATCGATTGAGGTGAATATATCTTATATGGCCTCATATGCCGAAATGACTTGTATGTATGTGGGTGTGAATGTGAGTGTGACTGTGAAAAAAGTGTGTTTAAAAAAAAATTTCTTATTTTGAAACGATTATTTCTCTATAATCAGTTATGAAAAAATAATAGATTATTTCCGATTAATCGGTTCTAGTATTATTTCGATTATTTTCGATTAATCGGTTCTCCGATTATTCCGATTATTTTCGATTAATCGGGAAACCGATTATTCCGATTATTTTCGAGTAATCAGGAAACCGATTATTCCGATTATTTTCGATTAATCGGTTCTCCGATTATTCCGATTATTTTCGATTAATCGGGAAACCGATTATTCCGATTATTTTCGATTAATCGGGAAACCGATTAATCGGAATAATCGATTATTTTTTATAATCGAAAATCGATTATTTTTTTCAATAATCGAACACCCCTAGTCTTCACCTAATCCAACTCTAATAATATGGTTGTTAATTCCTGGAGGAGAATTAGCAATGTAGCGCAGGGTCTTATTTTCTGCTCTTTCTATTAGAGCAACATTGCTCTTGGCGGCTCGTCCCCACCATATGGGGGCACCATATGTCAGCCGGGGGCGAACCATGGCCTTATAAAGAATGAGCTTATCTGCCAGACTAAGCGGACATGAAGGTCTTATAAGTGGCCATAATAATCTAGCAGCTTCTCTGCCTCTATTCGATGCCCGTCGTAGATGTTTCGAAAAATTCAAACGTTTATCCAACAAGATCCCCAGATAGTTGGCATCTGGCGTCCATTGAAGATTATGCTGACCAAAACGTATACGCCAGTTTAGATGTTTTTTCCTACGAGAGAATAGAATACATTCCGTTTTGTCTTTATTCAAGGATAAACGCCAGCTCTCAAAGTATGTACTAACCATTTTTAAGTCTTTAGATAGCCTAGAAACTAGACATCTTATATCTTTATGGTGTTATTTTAAACAAGACGTTAAAATATTAAACGCATACCCTAGATATGGCATTAATTTTTAACACTATTAACTATATGTTAAAGTTTTTGTTTATAGAATTGAGGCAAGGAAATGATTTTGAATAGCATTTTTTAACACTGATTGTTTTTACATTACTTTTTAACACCCATTTGTTTATTTTAAATTTTAACGCCTGATTTTCGAGAATAGACCTGAGTGAGTGTAAAATTTTAATCTATATAAAAATTCCATACTGAAATCGTGCATAATTATTGGTTTAAGAGCATTTAATGAGCAAAAGAGGAAAGAATAGATAAGCAGAAACGAGAGAAGATAAATTTTATGATCATTTTTTTTTTTTCTCGCTGATATGCCCGCGCTAAGTTACGCTTTACTCGTTCGTATTAATGAATCAGAGAAAGAGAGATGAGGTTATTTTATCTTAAAAAGAGATAAATTTCTTCCATAAAGCCAAAGAAGATAGCGAGATTCTCTCTCTATAAGAGATTTATAACCGGGAAAAATAAATAAATAAATAAAAAAGAAGATAGGCCCATAGAGTTTCGATCACATTCGCGTTATGTCTTAAAACAATAACAACTTTCTTATTTTATCAATGAAATTGTTCAAATTGCCTTTTGAAATTAATTGAATATAGAGAGAAAGTATTGGATTCATGTTAAAAAATCTGGATGGAAATACACGTTTTGAGTCTGTCTGTGCTTTCAAAATAAAAGCATGAAGAAAATGAGCTAAGAGGTTGAAATTTTATATTTAAGTTAGATATCATCCTGGCACGTGACAAAAAGCTTTTGAACAAAATCGGTCAAAGAGTACTAGTACTTTACTGATGTACTTTTTCACTATTTTTCGATTTTCTCAAAATTTTCTCTAACGATTTTGATTAAAATTCAAAAATCAATTATTGTTTAGATGCTCTTTAAAATGTATATTCTCATTTTGCTCTTGAAATCTTTTGAAGCACACTTTACTCTTGTACTTCATAGGAGTCCATGGTAACAAAATATAAATATTTTCCCATAGGCCTACTTATAAATTTTACATCTTGAATTCTAATATATCGGCGGAAACTAACACAAAAAATCTGGTGTGACAAGCACAGAACACAACTTTCGATTTTTCTTTGACTTGCATCTAAAAGACCATAGATGGAACAATTGAACCAGGGGGGGCAAACATTTTTTTTAGAAAATTAAAATAATTTAATATGTTTAAATAGTATAAAACAAAAACAAATCTACTATAAAACTTTAAAATTAAATAAAATCACAATTTTAATAAAATTAAAATTTTAAAAAATTTGGTAGTGATTTTTATCAAAAATTTTTGGAAAAAATTTGAAAAAAAAATGAATTCTACTCTTTTAATTTTTTTTAATTTAGAAGATTTTATTTTCAAAAGAAAAATATATCATTTTTAAAAAATAAATGAAATAAAAAAAAACCCCTCTGCCCCCCCTGTAGGATGCAGGGGGAGCAAGACCCTGCCCTTCCCCAGTTCCGGCGCTATGGTATATATATAGAATAGCGGAGTGTCCGTCTGTCTGTCACGCCCTGTTTGACCAACTTCCCGTTGGAATTTTGAAACGAAATTTTTGCAATCTTATAGAGGACTTTATGGAGAGTCCAGGAAAAATACTCGGATCCTAAAATTCCTATAACTTTTTGAGTTATTAATATAATATTATATATTTTTTAATGGAAACTCTCATGGTTCAAACCTAAAAAATTTCCAATAAAGATTTTCATTTTCTTTTATAAAACAATGAAATAATCACAAGTAGAAAACGCATGGGTGGAACTTAATATTGTCCCTCACTGTACATAATATTAAAAATCATTGTTTAAATCAAAAAAAAATGAACAAATTGTACATTATTAATGTTAATTTAGTTCAGTTTAGTTATGTCACATGATACTACAATCAGTAAAAATTGACATTAGAAGAGCGTGATTAACGTTCGAAACGTCGACAGAAAAAAATTATTTTTATTCTTTCCTTAGCTGAATCCACTCCATTATTTATATTTAATACTCACAATAAATAAAATAAAAAAAAATATATATTAATGAGAAACAGAATGAAGAAAGAAGAGCAGCTAGTATTTGTTTCATTTATTTAAGGACCATTAAGCTAACGTTTCGGTCTCGGTCGAGACCATCCTCAGAGCTTATGGGCTGTCAATATGAGACAATTTTTAAAAAAACTCAATTATATAATACATAAGCAATAAGTTATAATTCAAGTATATAAATAGATAAATAGATACATAGGCGCCGGAACTGGGGGGAGGGCAAGGGTACATTGCCCCCCCCTGGCATCCTACAGGGGGGGGCAGAGTGGGGCAAAATTTCTTTTTTTATTTCATTTATTTTTAAAAATGATATATTTTTACTTTTGAAAAATAAAATCTTCTAAATTAAAAAAAATTAAAAGAGTAAGAAATTCATTTTTTTTCCAAAATTTTTGATAAAATCACTAGCAAATTTTTTAAAATTTTAATTTTATTAAAATTGTGATTTTATTTAAAATTTTTAAAGTTTTATAGTAGATTTGTTTTTGTTTAATACTATTTAAACATATTAAATTATTTTAATTTTCTAAAAAAAAATTTTTTGCCCCCCCCCCCCTAATTCAAATTCGTTCCGGCGCCCCTGAATAGATAGATAGACTAGGACTTTATATACTTGAATTATAACTTATTGGCCGAGACCGAAACGTTCGCTTAATGGGCCTTAAATAAATGAAACAAATACTAGCTGCTCTTCTTTCTTCATCCTGTTTCTCATTAATAACCATTTTGCTAGAAATCTACTTTTCTCAACAAAAAAAAAAAAAAAAAAAAATTATAAATTCTAATAACATATAAAAGTAGAAAAATATTTTAGGTTTGAAGATGGCCTAGATCAGTAGCCGAAACGACGTCAACTAATAAAAGAAATATTTATGGCTGAATACAATGCATTTATTTGTTTAAAATAAAAAACTCACTACGTATTTAAATAACGAATAAGGCGACCGAAATATTAATAAAAAAAAAAAAAACGATTTGTTGCTTTTTACCTCATCGTAGATAAAGTTGTCAATCTCCTCAAGTGGTCGGCCATATAATTTACTTGGGAATGGCTCAAATTTCCCTGGCAAAACGCTTCCATCCTCAACAGAAAGTTTCCTTTTAGGTTGAAATCCATAATCTTTAACAAGTTGCACCGTTTTATTTTCATGCCGTTCAAGGGATTCACGCGTGAACGGCTTCACCGATTGTTTACTATTATTGTTGTTGTTATTGTTGGTGGATGACGGGGCCTGTTGGGGCGCATCCGTCGAGGGGCCTGCCATATCATATCACCAAAAACAAAAAAATAAAAAAAAAAATAAAATAAAAATACAAATTTTTTTTTTTTTTTTCACTTCACTGTTGGCTTCAACACACAACAAACACTTAAAAAGTAGCACATGTAATAGCAGCACTTCATTTGTAATATAAAGGAAGAGAGAGAGAGAGAGAGAGAGTATAAAGAGAGGGGTGAATAAGAGAGATAGATAGAGAGAAAAATAGATAGAGATAGTAAGTAGAGAGAGGAAGAGAAAAAAAAAGAAAAGAGAGCGAGCGTCCCGTCGTTGGAGATCTGGGTGACTGACTGACTGACCTGTGCGAGTGGAACAAAGACAGAGAGAGAGGAGCATGCGTAGTTGCCTTGGGGCCTGGATACACCCTCTCTCTCTCTCTCTCTCTCTCGCTCTTTCTCTATACACCCCCCCCCCACCCCTAGAGGCGGCTACACTTTTTAAGGTCATACACATTGGACAATTTTATATTTTTTTTTTTCAAAAGAAATTACAATAAATACAAACTTCTATTAAGATGGAACGGTAGCGAAGGTGTTTAGCATGTTTTTCCGGTAAAAAAAGTATGCCCAAAAAATCAAAAATTTGCCAAGAGATGTCAAAATGGTAGCTAATAATATTTATTGCTTTTTCATTGATCTTTTAACAATAAATATTATTATATATTATGTATCTTTTATAAAAGCATAAAAATATATAAATATAGGCTATTAGGGGATCGGCTGTTAGACTAGCCTGCCATCTATTGCAAGAATGCTGAACTAATTAGACATTTGATTTTTAAATAAATCATCTAAGCTTATTTTAAAAATTTCTTAATTAATATGTGATTAATAATAACAATAAATTCATTTTTAAATTTAAAAAAAAAAATTAAAGATTATTCTGACAGATTGTTTTTTTGTATTTGCTTGATAACAAAAAAAAAATTAATTACGATAATTTTTTAATAAGTCATTAAAAACATTTATAGCTCGATGTCCCAATAATCTCTTATGAATTTAATTCATTTAAAAAAAAACCGCATTGAAAAATTCCTTATAATAGTCTAGTTTTATTTAAGTCGCTCCTGAACGCCCTTAAGTTAAAATATTCTTTAACCTTTTTTAATTTTTGGTATTGAATTAATTTAGTATCATAAGAGACAGCTTAACATAAAAATAAATTAATTTAATTCAAATTCCTTTAATTTTCATTACGTATTATTAATTATTATAGATTTTTAAGTGAGAAAGCGAGGTTATGTTATAAAACTATAAATGTGAAATTAGAATCAAATTGTATATATGACATGTATGAAATTATAAATCATATAATACGCTCCCCCCTTGCGGTCAATTGGCCAACTATATAAAAAATTGACAATTACTCTAACCTCACTTCCTTTACTTCGTCAAATAAAAATATCTATAATAATTAATTCGTATGGGAAATTAAAGGAATCTGAATTGAATTAATGGTTAAATACAAACAGATTTTTGAACGAGAAATGAGGAATGAAATGTATGACATTGAAGACTACACTTTAAACAGACCAGCTTAACGGTTGCCTACTCTTAGGCGATGGACTTGATAGGTGAGCTT
>JAKCPI010027685.1:0-15715 GCA_023213315.1 Euborellia annulipes
TAAATTTGTACACAAGAAGGTTAGTATAGAATTTTGAAATTTTTGGGTTTATGTTATTTCATTATATCTCAATCAAAATTAATCGTTTAAATTACAAAAACCTTATTTGTCAAGTCTTTTCCTGAAAGTTCTGTAACAGACAGAAGTTTTTTTTTTTTTTTTAACTCACACTTTTTTCTCATTCATACCCACACTCACACACATATTCACACAGTTTTTTCGAAACTCAAGCCATATAAGACTTTTGACGATAACCGTCATTTAAATATATATGTATGGCGTAGAGGTTAGCATGCTAACCTCATATACCAAACGTCGCGGGTTCGGACCCCAGGCAGTCCGATGATTTTATTTAAGCCAATTGGATACCAAATGGCTAAAGGTGCGCGTCTCGAAAAACCGTTAAAGCACGATTGAATCGAGGCGGCACGAGATGGCGTTAGTGTTCCCCTATTGGAATACACGTAACTTGTTCCATTTAATTCTAGACTTTCCAGCTAATTAATTAAAGGCAAAAAATTAATTATTTTTTAACACAATGATTACTAATTTAATTATCTACAACTTATAGAGCTCCTTTTTTTAAAATATCTTTTATTTAATGCGATTAATCTAAAAAATTTTTTTTTTTTTTCGAAAATCAAAAAAAGGGCTTCTATTATTTGTAGATATTTTAAATAGCTTTAATTTAAAAAAAATTTGAGGTTGATAGCTTCAAAATTGTGGCCGCTGGAAAGTCCCAAATTAGCACCCGAGACGCGCACCTTAAATAAGAATGCCTGGACCCCATATATGTATATTTATCAATAACGAATATCGTAAAAAGTCTTATATGGCCTGAGTTGCCGAAAAGACTGTGTGAATGAGAAATAAGTGTGAGTGTTTTTTATAAAAAAAAAATATATATATATACCGTATATGTATTTGGTTGGGGTCCAGGCATTCTTATTTAAGCTATTTGGTATCCAAATGGCTTAAATAAAAATCATCAGACTAACTGGGATCGGAACCCGCGACCCTTGGTATACAAGGCAGGAGCGCTACCAACTACAGCAAGCCCGTGGGCCGGACATGAGTTGTCCTTTTGTTTATGTTTATATTATTAAATCATCTGTCTAACAAGATAAATCCCTTTAAATACACAGACATAACAACACTAATGAAAGAGTTTATTTTTAATCATTAGTCATAAAATAATAAAAAATCTTTAAAAAAAAATTAATGGAAAAAAAAAACTTTTGCACAAATTCTTTTTATTTTTCTTTCGTACTATTTGGTTGTAGAGTGCAAAAAGATCAATGAGGGATTTATAAACCCTAAGGTTCACTAGGGAAACGATTAAAATAATCTTATAGATTTTAAGATAATGAGATCAAAGTTGAAAGCCTCCGAAAAGTCTATGAATGAAAAACATTTTTAAAAAGCAATAAAACTTTTATTTTCTTGAAATTATATATAACCTCTTTACTCTTTCAATTTATATTTAATTAAAAGGATTAACAGTTTATATTATCAAAGATAATTTTAATGCATAATACCAAAATTAAATAAAGAATATCTCACAATTGGGAAGGTTAAATTTTCAAAAAATACATTGGCGCCAGTAAAATATCAAGCATGCTAGAATGTTTTTTGCTGGCACCTACCATATCAGTATAATTAACAACTAAACAATTTTTTATAGATTTTGCATTGAAATTTTCTATGAAAATATAATAAACTTAGGTTCAATTTTATTTTATAGATGACAAGAATAATAAATAAGCCGAACTCTTCATTCTCATTATTCATTTAACATTAATTAATTTCTCTTTTGGACATGAGAATATAAATAATTATATTATTTGGGCGATACCAGAGCGCTCTGGTGACAAATGGTTGCTACAAGGAGGAGAACGGAAAGCGACAAAAATGGCTGAAGGATATTATAAAGAGAATACTACAATGCCATTAATGCATCTTTTTAAAAACTTTTCCTTTATATTTTTTTCAAATATTAGTTGTTTATATTTATATACAATTTTCGAATAATTAATTATGCTAATAATCTTTGTAATATTTATATAAAATACCTGGATAAAGGAGAATGCTGGAATGCAAACGGAGGCCAGAGGAAACAAAGATGTTGCAGCAAAGAGGTTGCAGTTGGAAGTAATGCATTCGCAGATAGGAACAAAAATGATTAGGATGTGTTATTTATGTATAATAACAAAATGAAATTTACGGAGCAACGAAATGAGAAAACTTTTGTAAGCACACATAAAAAAGACACTAGTTTGTTAGATGTTCACTGGCCGAACGGCTACTGACACGGTAGGCGCGCGCTGATGGCGTCTACCCCCACTCTGAGCGCTGAGGGGGAAAGGAGGGAGGGTAAGGCGATGCCTTTTGATCACCCCTCCCCAAGGTAGGGGAATTTCAAATAAAATTAAAATTCTTATTAAAATAAATACAATAAGGACGGTGTCTAAAAAGTCTCCGATGTCTAAAAATACCTTAAATAAATTTAAAAATGATACTAAAATATTAAGTACTAGCCAAAAATATGAATAATAAATAGCCTACTATTTATTAGAGCTCGGGCCTTCGCGTAGTTGCTAGCGTGCTAGTCTTCTATTTCAAGGGACGCGGGATAGTCCGATGATTTTATTTAAGCTATTTAGATACAAAATTACTCTTGTACTTCATAGGAAAGAGTGAGTGTGAATGAGAAAAAAGTGTGAATGTTAAAAAAAAAAATCTGGTGTGACTGGCGCACAGCACACAACTTTCTCTTACCCTTCGGTAAGAGAAAGTTGTGCACCGTGCTGGTCACACCAGATTTTTTGTGTCGAGATATATTTAGTTTCCCATAGCACCTTAGTTTCAAACTTGCATTTTAAATGTTGATTGCTTGAAATAAACTATGGTTATTTTTCAAAATTTTAATCTCATATTTGGACATTTTATACACAATATAGATTCGTAAATAAATACAAAATTTCATAAGAATTGGAAAAAAAAATTTTAAATGCGTAAAAAGTTCCAAAGGGGACCCCCTTTTGAATCGAAATTAACATACAAATCCCTATAGGAAATTAACATTGGCCAAATGCGAAGATAAGGTAGAAAAATTTAAAACGCGTAGAAAGAGAGAAGATAGTTTTGTGAGAGAGAGAGATATGTTTTCTCCGAAAAAAAAAAATGGGCGTTTAAATAATAATTGATTTTTACTTTCTCTTACCTATGTATATATGTAATATATATATAGAGAGAAAGTATTGGATTCATGTCAAAAATTCGATGTCGAGATTTTGATGGATATACACGTTTTGAGGTCCCCTGAATCTAAAAAAGTGGTTTTTGCGACATGGTCTGTCTGTGTGTGTGTCTGTGTGTGTGTGTGTCTGTGTGTGTGTGTTCAATTTTAAGCATGAAGGAATTGAGCTAGGAGGTTGAAATTTTATATTTAAGTTAAACACCTCCCGGGAGCGTGAAAATAAGCTTTTAATCAAAATCGGCCAAAGAGTACTAGTACTTTACTGATGTACTTTCTCAGTTTTTTTCGATTTTCTCAAAATTCGCTCTAACGATTTTGATTAAAATTCAAAAATCAATTATTTTTTAGATGCTCTTTCAAATGTATTTTCTCGTTTTGCCCTCAAAATTGTTTGAAGCACACTTTACTCTTGTGCTTCATAGGAAAGATAGGAGAAATGGTTGCCATGGTAACAAAATATAAATATTTTCCCATACTTATAAATTTTACATCTGAATTCAAATATTCCCTACTGCCGGGAACTAAATACATGTCGACACAAAAAATCTGGTGTGACAAGCACAGTGCACAACTTTCGATTACCGAAGGTAAGAGAAAGTTGTGTGCTGTGCGCCAGTCACACCAGATTTTTAATCTAATAAAAAGAAAAAGAAAAAAGATTTAAATTCGGTTACCATGGCAACCATTTATTTCTCCTATCTTTCCTATGAAGCACAAGAGTAAAGTGTGCTTCAAACAATTTTGAGGGCAAAACGAGAATATACATTTGAAAGAGCATCTAAAAAATAATTGATTTTTGAATTTTAATCAAAATCGTTAGAGCGAATTTTGAGAAAATCGAAAAAAACTGAAAAAGTACATCAGTAAAGTACTAGTACTTTTTGGCCGATTTTGATTAAAAGCTTATTTTGTCGGTCCCGGGGGGTGTTTAACTTAAATATAAAATTTCAGCCTCATAGCTCAATTCCTTCATGCTTAAAATTGAACACACACACACACACACACAGACAGACAGACAGACAGACCATGTCGCGAAAACCACTTTTTTGGATTCAGGGGACCTCAAAACGTGAAGATCCATCAAAATCTCGACATCGAATTTTTGACATGAAACCAATACTTTCTCTCTATATACCGGGTGGGCCAATAGTGCGTGGACGGAAGATTGTGGGCTTATTAACGGACATTTTTAAAATTTGTTGATCGCACATAATGTGGGGCCTTTAGGGCTACAAATTAAAAATATTTTTGTTCCAATTGCACCTCATATACAGGGTGGTCCATATCAAAGTTATGTTTTTTTAAATGGAACGCCCTGTATATTATTGCATATTTGGATTCTACGGCCAATTTTAGTATGAGTTTATGTCATGCAATGTATTCCAAACCAAACCGTTTAGCCGCAAATCGGGCTTTAGTGAAAAAACTGCTGTCTGGAAAAAATTGAATATCTCGCGAACCATAAAACTTAGGGAACTGTTCTTTTGTGAGGTTACTAAGCATGAAATGTACTAATGTAGGCCAGATGGGGAACCCGGAATTATTCTTATGTTGGGAGAAATGGCCATGCCAATTTGGAAAATTTCAATCATGGATAACTTCATTTTTTCAAATGGAACATGCTACTTTTTTTTATGCCATGGGACGTGAAATTCAATTATCTTTCAGCTGATATAAGGTTATCTATATCTATCTTTGGTAGTTTTCTTTTTATTCCAAAATATCTGATAACGAAAAAAAAAATTTTTTTATTATAGACAAAATAATTGAAAAAAAATCCAAACGCAAAACAAAATTGTAATAAATGGAAAAAATATGCTAAATATTCGAAAATGTCTTTAATTTCCTTTAAAATCATTTATTTGAACTTCTCGAAAAAGAAATTACGGTTATGTTCAGGTTAGGAGGTGCGCCATCTTGTTGACAAATCATAACCCGAATTTGAGCAAGCGGGACTTCTTTAAGAAGTTCAAATAAATGATTTTAAAGGAAATTTAAAGACATTTTCGAATATTTAGCATAATTTGTCCATTTATTACAATTTTGTTTTGCGTTTGGATTTTTTTTTCAATTATTTTGTCTATAATAAAAATTTTTTTTTTTTGTTATCAGATATTTTGGAATAAAAAGAAAACTACCAAAGATAGATATAGACAACCTTATATCAGCTGAAAGATAATTGAATTTCACGTCCCATGGCATAAAAAAGTAGCATGTTCCATTTGAAAAAATGAAGTTATCCATGATTGAAATTTTCCAAATTGGCATGGCCATTTCTCCCAACATAAGAATAATTCCGGGTTCCCCATCTGGCCTACATTAGTACATTTCATGCTTAGTAACCTCACAAAAGAACAGTTCCCTAAGTTTTATGGTTCGCGAGATATTCAATTTTTTCCAGACAGCAGTTTTTTCACTAAAGCCCGATTTGCGGCTAAACGGTTTGGTTTGGAATACATTGCATGACATAAACTCATACTAAAATTGGCCGTAGAATCCAAATATGCAATAATATACAGGGGGTTCCATTTAAAAAAACATAACTTTGATATGGACCACCCTGTATATAGGGTGCAATTGGAACGAAAATATTTTTACTTTGTAGCCCTAAAGGCCCCACATTATGTGCGATCAACAAATTTTAAAAATGTCCGTTAATAAGCCCACAATCTTCTGTCCACGCACTATTGGCCCACCCGGTATATATTACATATATACATAGGTAAGAGAAAGTAAAAATTTACGGGCCCATGGGGCTTGGAGTAGTTGGTAGCGTGTCTACCTTCTATACCGAACGTCGCGGGTTCGGACCCCAGGCAGTCCGATGATTTTATTTAAGGCATTTGGATACCAAATGACTTAAATAGAAATGCCTGGACCCCAAATATATATATTAGTAATATAATGGTTATCGTCAAAGTCTTAAATGGCCTAAGTTGCCAAAAAGACTGTGTGAATGAGAAAAAGTGTGAATGTTAAAAAAAAAAAAATTTAAATTTTGAATTTTTATATACGAATCAACAGAAACTAAATATATCTCGACACGAAAAATCTGGTATGCTCTTTAAAATGTACAGTATATTCTCATTTTGCCACTGAAAATATTCTGAAGACCACTTTACTTTTGTACTTCATAGTAAGGATAGGAGAAATGGTTGCCATGGTAACAAAATATAAATATTTTCCCATATTTATAAATGGACCCTGTTATGCAATGGTGTCTCAAAGACCAAACATCGAGTTTTGAGAAAATCAACAATAAAGTTTTTTGTTTACATTGGATTATATATAATTACTTTCTCTTACCTATGTATATATGTAATATATATATAGTGAGAAAGTATTGGATTCATGTCAAAAATTCGATGTCGAGATTTTGATGGATCTTCACGTTTTGAGGTCCCCTGAATCCAAAAAAGTGATTTTCGCGACATGGTCTGTCTGTCTGTGTGTCTGTGTGTCTGTGTGTGTTCAATTTTAAGCATGAAGGAATTGAGCTAGGAGGTTGAAATTTTATATTTAAGTTAGGCAGCCCCCGGGACCGGAAAAATAAGCTTTTAATCAAAATCGGCCAAAGGGTACTAGTACTTTACGGATGTACTTTTTCAGTTTTTTTCAATTTTCTCAAAATTCGCTCTAACGATTTTGATTAAAATTCAAAAATCAATTATTTTTTAGATGCTCTTTCAAATGTATATTCTCGTTTTGCCCTCAAAATTGTTTGAAGCACACTTTACTCTTGTGCTTCATAGAAAAGATAGGAGAAATGGTTGCCATGGTAACAAAATATAAATAGTTTCCATGTTTATAAATTTGACATCTTAAATTCTAATATATTGGCGGAAACTAAATATATGTCGACACAAAAAATCTGGTGTGACAAGCACAGTACACAACTTTCGATTACCGAAGGTAAGAGAAAGTTGTGTGCTGTGCGACAGTCACACCAGATTTTTTTTCTTGTCAATTGTGCAAGTAACATTAAATATAAATTTTTTTTAGGACATATTTCATAAAAAATACTATTAATTAAAGCATTTGAAACAATATTCAGTGCTTAACTCATTTTTGAATTTTTTGGTCTTTGACACACCATTGCATAACAGGGCCCAAATGTTACATCTTGAATTTTAATATATCGGCGGAAACTAAATATATGTCGACACGAAAAATCTGGTGCGACCGTCACACCAGATTTTTTTTACTTTTTTTATATAAATTAGTGGAGGTTCAGGTCCAGGCAGCGGTTCATGCATGAATGGTATGTTGTAGAGCTATGAATTGAAAACACCGCTGGACTGGTCATTTGTGTTGTGTATCTTCCAGCATCCAATCAAATTTTAAATTTTGCAAAGCATGTTAGAATCAAGAACAAGGGAGTTTTATTTTGTGATGCAATCAATTTATAAACATTTTACGATGGAAGATTACGCAAGATTACATTTTAGAATGAATATTTGCAAGTTTTTTTAACAATATCTCCGTTAATGCAATCGTACCTTTTGAGAGGCTATCATTGCAGTTGTCATAACC
Organism: Euborellia annulipes; assembly: GCA_023213315.1. Taxonomy (NCBI): domain Eukaryota; kingdom Metazoa; phylum Arthropoda; class Insecta; order Dermaptera; family Anisolabididae; genus Euborellia; species Euborellia annulipes. The sequence continues at coordinate 7,793 of JAKCPI010027685.1, forward strand.
CGAGGAAAAAAAAGGTGTAAGTATTCATACTAATTTTATCATTTTTATATTAAACTAAACGGGCCCACGGGGCTCCGCTCCCTTTTGCAACCTTAGACTCTGAAAGACTTGTTTTCCACCTTCCCGGGCCATATAAATATTAAAAAAAATTTTTTCATTGCTCTAGATCTTATATTGAGATAATTTGGTTAAGCATTTTTAGATAACCGCAGTGAGGGGACGGCTGTGATTTATGGAACGAAATTATATTCCTGCACTCCCTACAAAATAAAAAGAAAATCAAGATTCTAGCCAGTGGCGACAGGGCAGGGGAGCATTTGGCCCCTCTCCCCAAAGGCTCTGATTTTTTTTTAATTTTATATTATTCTAAATGAAATATTGGCCCTCGGGTTTGGTGTAGGGGCGCCTGCCTTCTATACCAAAGGTCAAGGATTCGGATCCCAGGAGGTCTGATGATTTTACAGTATTTAAGCCATTTGGATACCAAATAGTATAAATAAGAATGCTTGGACGCCCAATGGATATATTATATTTACAAATAGGGGGTTTCGTAAAAAGTCTTAAATGGTTTAACTTGTCAAAAAGACTGTGTGTATGTGTGTGTGAATGGGAAGAAGTGTTGATGTTTATAAAAAAATAAAATATTTCAAAATACAGTATATCTACGAGTATATAAACTATATAAAATTAAACAATTAATTAAATTAAATATCTGGAGAATAGTAACCAACAAATTTATAGCTCCACCTGACGTCCTTTTATTTGGCAGATATTTCGATGCGTAGAACACACATCATCTTCAGTGCCGCGCTTTAAAATTTAATTTACAAAAATATAAATAAAGATGAAAATTACATAATACAGTTTTTTGAAATAATTTTTTTAGAAAATACTCACAGGATATAGTAGGTGGGCTTAGTCTATTTATATCAAATGCCTTAGGGGCATTATACATAGCGGAGGTGCCTTCTCTAAGATGATGACCGCTCTGTGTCCATAAAAATCGAATTAAATTTGTAAAAGTCATACTAGGACAAAATCAATAAGGAGGCCCCATCTAATGATTAATTTACGAACTTAGTTGATTGGTCTTTTAATAGATTGCTCTATATTATTTTAATATCAATTCTGCTATAGACACAGAGCGGTCATCATCTTAGAGAAGGCACCTCCGCTATGTATAACGCCCCTAAGGCATTTGATATAAATAGACTAAGCCCACCTACTATATCCTTGGTATTTTCTAAAAAAAATTATTTCAAAAAACTGTATTATGTAATTTTCATCTTTGTTTATATTTTTGTAAATTAAATTTTAAAGCGCGGCACTGAAGATGATGTGTGTCCTGCGCATCGAAATGTCTGCCAAATAAAAGGACGTCAGGTGGAGCTATAAATTTGCTGGTTACTATTCTCCAAACCCCTTTACTCTACTCATCCCAGCCTAATATTCAATCTAAATTAAATATCTTTTGAACAAATTTGAGTATCTATTTGTAAGTAAATTTGAAAAAAAAAAAGTTTGCCCCCCCCCCCAAAAAAAAAATTATCCCCACGAAAAAGTTGAAACGACGCCACTGGTTCTAGTTCTTATAGTTTCTGAGATATCTTAGTAAGCGGACAGAGGATTGACATTTTTTTTTTTTTTTAATGGGTGCATAAAGTCCGAAGACCTATAATGACCAGTGGTCACATGCAGCCAGGAAGAAAATAAAAACAAAAGGAGAAGCATAAAAGGGAAACTCAATTGCGAAAATTGAGAAGATGCCTGTTGAGATTAGACTTGAAAGTCTGAAGATTGTAGGTTTTGTGGAAGATAGACGCAGGGAACTAGTTCCAATCACGGGAGGTCATGGGGACAAAGGAAGATTGGAATTGTCTAGCCCTGTTAGTCGTGATCTGAGCAGCATAGGGATATTTACAATATACTTCAGATTCATAAACATTTCTAGGATATATTGAAAATAGGAGACAAAATCTTGTTAATTTATCAAAAACAATTGGCTTGTCTAATAAGCATTTGTACAAAGGAGGCAATCAACCGTATTCATTATAAAAAATCTGGTGTGACTGGCGCACAGCACACAACTTTCTCTTACCTTCGGTAATCGAAAGTTGTGTACTGTGCTTGTCACACCAGATTTTTTGTGTCGACATAGATTTAGTTCCCGGCAGTAAGGAATATTTGAATTCAGATGTAAAATTTATAAGTATGGGAAAATATTTATATTTTGTTACCATGGCAACCATTTCTCCTATCTTTCCTATGAAACACAAGAGTAAAGTGTGCTTCAAACAATTTTGAGGGCAAAACGAGAATATACATTTGAAAGAGCATCTAAAAAATAATTGATTTTTGAATTTTAATCAAAATCGTTAGAGCGAATTTTGAGAAAATCGAAAAAAACTGAAAAAGTACATCAGTAAAGTACTAGTACTCTTTGGCCGATTTTGATTAAAAGCTTATTTTTCCGGTCCCGGGGGGTGTTTAACTTAAATATAAAATTTCAACCTCCTAGCTCAATTCCTTCATGCTTAAAATTGAACACACACACACACACCCACCCACACACACACCCACCCACCCACCCACACACAGACAGACCATGTCGCGAAAACCACTTTTTTGGATTCAGGGGACCTCAAAACGTGAAGATCCATCAAAATCTCGACATCGAATTTTTGACATGAATCCAATACTTTCTCTCTATATATATATTACATATATACATAGGCAAGAGAAAGTAAAAATATCAAAATTATAATAAAGCTTTTAATAAATAATTGCAAAATATCTAATATTTTATCAAATATATATTATCTAAAGATGGAATATTCACCACCTGTAAGCAAACAGAAAAAATCCCAAGTATCTCGACGACCAATCTAAAAAAAGGATCCTGAGGGAATGAATCTACGATTATTAGAACTCGGGAGCGACAAATTTGAGCCGATTTTCTACCCTTTCTCTACCTCTCTAGCCCACTGACCATCGCCTCCTTCCCTTCCCTACCCTAAATGGCACTTAACGTCCCAAACGATTTGCCCAAAAGACCCCGAGAGCTTTATTTATGCCCTTCCCAAGTCTAATTGCCATTAAGAGGCCAGAATCACATCGCTTTTCATATTTCAAAACCATTTTTTTCTTCATATTTCTCTCGTCGCTTCTCCGCAAGATTCAATTTAGATAAAATTTAGTGGGTGTTCATTCTAAGGTGTTGTAATATAAAATTATATTCTTAAACCTTAATTATTGAATATTATAGAGAAAAAGCTAAGTACCTCATACTAGCCCCTTTTATCTTGAACATGAAAAGTGATATTAGTAATTTTTTTAAATAAATAACAAAATAAACTACATTTATTTCAACATATTTTGTAAGTTTTCATTTGCTCAAAGAAAAGATTGTATTTTGAGTTGTTTTGCCTAAACTAAATTTACCGTAGTTTTTACTTTCAAGATTTAAAAAATTAAATCCGCTTCCGTGGCCAAGAGTCTAGAGGCGTTGACAAATGTCAATAATTGATAGTCTTAAAGCCGAAGGACGTGGGTTCGGATCCCAGGTAGTCCGATTAATATTTATTTAAATCACTTGGATACCAAATGGTATAAATAAATGTGACTAAAACACAATATATAAAATTTATATTTCTAATATAAATAATTTGTACCGTTAAAGTTTCTTTGGTCGAAAAGAAAAATTAAATTAAAACACTGAGTTATAAGTTTGAAAGATTTATTAAAAAAAAATATTTTAGGACATGGAACTTGGACGTCAATATTTCCATTAGATTTAGCCGCGTGTCAATATTCGTTCATCGAATAAATTAACGAGAATATCTTTAATTTGATCTCCCTTTAGGATCCTATAATAAATTAAAAAAAAAAAAAAAAAAAAACCAAAGAAACTAAGAATAGTATTCGTTGAAAAATTCTCAGATTCAGATTCATAATTTTATTCATTCATAAAAAAACGTAGAAAGAATGTGTCACAAAATGTCCAATTTTGATTATTTATGTAATGTTGTTTCTCTTTCCCGATAGGTGCACATTCCTGCCGTGATGGCAAGATAGATATTAACTTTTTGTGTATTTATTCGACAAAAGACAGAAAAAACAAGCCTTCGACCCCTTATCTTTAATTTATTAATAATTTCCACTCAGCTAGTTTGACAGTCAGACATTCTTAATATAAGATTCAATAAGGATAAGAATTTTTTTTTTTGTTATTCCTCTTTATTCATTTTTTCATAAGTAGGGTGAATCACTATCATGTAATTCTCAAGAAAAAAAGGGAAAGTGAAATATTAGGCTTATGTTTCTCTTACCTATGTATATATGTAATATATATAGAGAGAGAAAGTATTGGATTCATGTCAAAAATTCGATGTAGAGATTTTGATGGATCTTCACGTTTTGAGGTCCCCTGAATCCAAAAAAGTGGTTTTCGCGACATGGTCTGTCTGTGTGTCTGTCTGTGTGTGTGTTCAATTTTAAGCATGAAGGAATTGAGCTAGGAGGTTGAAATTTTATGTTTAAGTTAAATACGTCCCGGGACCAGAAAAATAAGCTTTTAATCAAAATCGGCCAAAGAGTACTAGTACTTTACTGATGTACTTTTTCAGTTTTTTTCGATTTTCTCAAAATTCGCTCTAACGATTTTGATTAAAATTCAAAAATCAATTATTTTTTAGATGCTCTTTCAAATGTATATTCTCGTTTTGCCCTCAAAATTGTTTGAAGCACACTTTACTCTTGTGCTTCATGGGAAAGATAGGAGAAATGGTTGCCATGGTAACAAAATATAAATATTTTCCCATGTTTATAATTTTGACATCTTAAATTTCTAATATATTGGCGGAAACTAAATATATTTTGACACGAAAAATCTGGTGTGACAAGCACAGAACACAACTTTCGATTACCGAAGGGTAAGAGAAAGTTGTGTGCTGTGCGCCAGTCACACCAGATTTTTTTTAAAAATAATATCGATATATTAAATAAGAAAGTCAAAATAAAAAAATACAAGAAGCTTGAAGAGAAAAACGAACGATTCAATCTCTCATATATATTTCACTATAGTTGTCATTATTATCCCTTGGGAGATATTGAAAAGTTAAAAAATACTTTCTCTCCTATATATTTCATATAGGAAAAAGGAAAAGCAAAATTTATAAAATGAACTAAGGAATTGGCGTGAAATTGGGATTGAGAGGTAAGATGTGTCAGAGAGGAGGAGATCAACGAAGCGAGGGACATTTGGTCTTCAGCCCCAGGGCCGTATTTAATTCTTCTCACGTCCGGGCAATTTCTGACTTGAGCGACAAAGAAACGTTCATTTGCTCAATAGTAGCCTATATGTAATAAGAAAAGTCATCGGCTCGTCACCAGAGTAGCTCTAGTTCACAGTAACACAGAACGAACGGAACTCGAGAGTGAGAGAGGAGAGGAAGTGGTTTTAATTAATTATTCCTCCGGCATTTTAAAACAAGTATTTCACTTTTAAATTATTGCAATTCATTTCCAAGTTGCAATTTGCTTAAGTCTATTATAAAGAGGTTTTTATATACTTTTGATTATAATGAGTTAAATAAAAATTTAACAAAATTAAAAAATCTGAACAGAAAAACACTTTCAAACAAATTATAATATAATTTCTTGAGTGATTAATGTCTTAAAAGAATGGAAGGAGGTAGCAGCCAGGAAGGAGCGTCTCCAAAACAATGAAGATCCAAGATACGAAGTTGTAAAAAAAAGTCATACCCCTAATCAGCATATTTATAATTTAAAAATGAATTTTAAAAACTTTTAAGATTTACTCACAAAATTAAGGAGTTCTGAAGATAAAGCTGACCATCGCGGAGACGGGGCTGTTCAGTGTGAAGTTTCCGCCTCGCTTTACTAAACCAATGCACAAAGGATATTCAGGTTTGAAGCCACTCTAGACCTGTGGACAAGAACCAAAGCATGTATAAAAATCTGGTGTGACTGGCGCACAGCACACAACTTTCTCTTACCTTCGGTAATCGAAAGTTGTGTACTGTGCTTGTCACACCAGATTTTTTGTCTCGACATATATTTAGTTTCCGACAGTAGGGTACATTCGATTTTCAAGATGTAAAATTTATATGTGAAAATATTTATATTTTGTAACCATGGCAACCATTTCTCCTATCTTCTCTATGAAGTACAAGAGTAAAGTGGTCTTCAAACAATTTTGAGGGCAAAATGAGAATATACATTTGAAAGAGCATCTAAAAAATAATTGATTTTTGAATTTTAATCAAAATCGTTAGAGCGAATTTTGAGAAAATCGAAAAAAACTGAAAAAGTACATCAGTAAAGTACTAGTACTCTTTGGCCGATTTTGATTAAAAGCTTATTCTCACGCTCCCGGGAGGTGTTTAACTTAAATATAAAATTTCAACCTCCTAGCTCAATTCCTTCATGCTTAAAATTGAACACACACACACACACATACAGACACACATACACACAGACACACAGACAGACAGACCATGTCGCGAAAACCACTTTTTTGGATACAGGGGACCTCAAAACGTGAAGATCCATCAAAATCTCGACATCGAATTTTTGACATGAATCCAATACTTTCTCTCTCTATATTTTAACATATATATAGAGGTAAGAGAAAGTAAAAATATATCTATATATAGGTGAGTGTGAGCATAAAGAGATTATTAACCAATGAAACTATTTTAAAATATTTTCTTTTTTAATAATTAAATAAGGCCTAACTAAATGAATAGAGGTATAAATTTTAATTTATTTCTATTTATTTTCTTTGTCAATAGAAAGAAAATAAGCAAAAGAAGGAGTTTTATTTAGTATACAATTTATTAAAATGTTAAAAGAAACCTATATGAAGGTACTTAATCATTTGAGATCCAGAAAAGAAAAGCACTAAAGCACATTTGAATAATAAAACCGACTTGCCAATTATTAATACTGTTTTATGATTTTATATCAATTTCTAAATTGGAAACTAATTAGGTAAATAGATGAAAAATTAAAATATGGATAACAATGGCAATGCACTTAATTCCATACAGAGGCTGAAGTCAAGAGTTTATGAGTAGCATTAAAATTTGATTAATTAAATTGAACTATGTTTATATCCTTTAATAAATATTTTTATTATTAAATTAATCAAATTTTGTTAAGCAGCATCATCATATAGAACGGGAGAGAAAGAGAGGCATGGGAGAATGAATATAATAAATAATAACTAGAAAACAAGCAGGTGAAAAATAAATAGCTCATTTCCTTCATGGTTAAAAATATATTTTATTTAAACCACTTTTTTGGATTCATGGGACCTCAAAACGTGTATATCCATCAAAATCTTAACATCGAATTTTTGACATGAAACCAATACTTTCTATCTATAAATATTAACATAAATAAAGATAAGAGAAAGTAAAACAAATCAAAAAATATTTTTTATTTACTTCCGGGGCCCGGCTTTTCCGTCATTCAACTGGAGGATGTTTGTACGTCCATAGAATACCCTTTTGGACTTTCAGAATAATGAATTTATTCAATCAGGCTATTACTGTAATGTAGATATCAGCAATTAAATAAAAATCCAATTTGATTGTTTCAATTATCAAAACATTTCTCTAAGGATGATATGAGCAAATAAATTTAATTAATTAAAGTTGGTTTATAACTGGGGGAGCCCGTTTGTTCCTGAATAAACAATTTTGATTAAAGCGGCAATGGTCATTGCCATGTATTCAATACTCTACCGGGGAGTAATTAATGATTAAATAAATGACCGTAGCATCTTAATCTTGAATGAGAGATATAGGCCTAATGAGTTTCTTCAAAAATATTATTTATTACTGTTTAAAAGTATAGCGGTATAATTCAGAGTTTTCGAAAAGAAATGTACAAATT
>JAKCPI010027687.1:0-17885 GCA_023213315.1 Euborellia annulipes
ACCTATGACCTAATCTACAATTTTTTTTATAGACTCTTTTTCTTTGGAGAAAATGGAAAGGATAGTCTTTTTAATAAACCCGAACTCCATGCCACACCAACGGCCTACGGATCCCGGAGGAACAACATCGACGACTGATCAAACAGTTCTTGAACAGCCAAAAAAACTTTTGCCAGCGCAACAAATCTCTCACTGTCCGCACCAAACTATCCTAAAGAAACAAGTCATTCAGAGACCGCAGCATCTATTAGTCAATGATAATTACCTCAACAAAATGTAGAATGTCCCTAAAGGTACTCCTCTGCTGTTTACGATCTTTTTTTGCTCGATATTTATGAGAGTCGGTTGGCAATTGTCGCAATTTGTCGCACAATTCAGTGGCAGATTCCTCGCGGAATGCCTCGTCGTGAGTTCGCCCCAATTCATATGCAAGAGCAATAGCTTCTCCGGCAGCCAATCTCACCTCTAAATGGCTCGATTCTAGAAGTTGTGTAAGATGATCAATTTGCCTGAAAAAGAGAGAAAAAGCAAATGTCACAGTTACGAGTTAATGGAGAAACAAGAGAAATATTGAGAAATAAATTCAGTTTTCAACATGGCTGGCGCTTATTGTGAACGTGATTTAAGGTGCAGGCCAGTGTCTTTCCAAACTCCCCGATTCCTCTCTTTTGGGTTATGCCTCAAACTATGATTGAGGAGAGTCGTAAAAGGAAGCGGCGAAAATAAACACTCGTGTGGCGACATCACAAACTCACTTAGGATACCGGAGCTTTGCATTGGAAGAGCTGACATTTTAAAATACATGAAATACGAATATTTCTGTCCCTTAATGATGTTACTTTCTCTTACCTTTATATGTAAGAATGCTCTGATTATGACTGTCAATAACTTTATTTAGAAAAATGGTACAAAAAGGTAAAGCTTATTCTCGATTTGTAATATTCTCCCAAATGGCTGGCACCCGTGGCAAGAACGATGTCGAAGCAGAACTCGAATTCCTCCCAAACATGCTTCAACATATCGGTTGACTCAAGACGCTAGAGCCGTAGTGATGCGCGTCTTCAAATCTTCTTCTTCCAAGGTTGTAGGCATTGGGGCACAAAGACTTGATCCATGACATACCCCAAAGAAAGAGGTCCGACGATCGAGGGGGCCAGGCACAGAGATTCAAGTCCTGGTTACCCGCACGACTTATGCGTTATAGACCTATTTGTCATTAGGGGGGGTTTGGGGTTAATGTTTACTTTTTTGGAATAGTAGACAGGGAGAGAGGATGTCAGCCAACAGGAGAGCCTCTATCGAATAAAAATCTCAATCCAGAAGAGCGTTTCGGATTTCATTAATCAGCAGTCTTAGATTTTTGATTTCAGTGCACCATTGAGATGAGATGAGTTGTTATATATAAACATATACAAAATGTGAAGAGAAATGGGGTGGAAGAGAAAAGAGCAAGTACAGGATCTTTTGGATTCCATATGCTCATCAGCAATTTCTCTTCAACTTATAATTTTGTATAAGTTTATATATAACAACTCTATCTGCATCTCAATGGTGTACCCCTTGAGATTGCCAAAAATCTCTTAAGAACTGATGATGGCTTTATTTAATTAAAACCGAAACGTCTTCTGGATTGAGATTTTTATTCGATAGAGGCTCTCCTGTTGGCTGACTTCCTCTCTTCCTGTCTATCATTCTAATCGTTGAACAGTCACTTCTCTCATCAACATCTTTACTTTTGTGAACGATTTTTTTAAAGTTATTGACAGTCAAAATCAGTGCATTCATTTTAGATCACTCTGTATATATATATATAGAAAATTTCTATGGCAATAGCCACTTAGATCATAAAAAAGTTTTACAGAAAGAAAAACAATTAAAACCAAAGAGAGAGAAAAAGTATTACATTAATATCAAAAATTCCATCAGATCTTATTGGGCAGCCAGATCTTGCGATTTGAGTTTGTTTAGATTTCTTGTTTTGAGACCACGAATAGAGAGAATTCGTCCAGCAATAAAAGAAAAGCAGGACAGGATTTTAGTTTTTAATATAATTTAACAGCTATATATAATTTGATTCCTGTTATTGATAATTTTTTTTGATAAATCACTCAATTTTGTTATCTTATTAAAAAATATCTGACCTTGTGAGTGGAAAGTGTTAATGACCGAGCAGATCAAGTGATAGGTACTATTAAATGCTTACGGCATAAAATTACTATCTGTGGACATGAGCATGTAAACATCGCCGGGTTGCATAAGAGTGAAAAGAAGAGCCCAAGCAGAGAGGGCAGAAGCGTGAAGCTGAGCCAATTCGGGAGCGATGAGAGCTGGGGAGCCATCGCCTTTCAAATAGGATCCAGCAAAGACTCGTTCCAACCCTTGCATGTAGGTGAGAACTTCGCCGATATCATTGCAGCACAAGAACGAAGACAGAGCAAGGGAAGAGCAGCACTAGAATAAAACAAAAAAAGAAAGAATTTTCAGCCAAATAATCCATAAAGAACTCAGAACCAAGCTTGATAATATAACATTTTTATTAGTATTCATTTTTTCATACTCCCTCACGCCATATTTATTTGTTCATTTTCTTAATGCTGCGAATAATTAATAAAACTATTTAATTTTAATTTAAGATTCGAATATGGCTTCCATCAGAATATAGTTAAAAAGTTAGATGCTTTAATTTAATTTAGTATATGAGTAGTTTCCGTTTACATTATCCTATTAACAATAATTTACTATTAAACAGCGGACTAAAATGTGACATTAAATGGTCTCTACTCGTTGAAAACAAAAAATTTGCATAGTTGGGCCATCTCTATGGCTAGATCGTTCTTGCAATAGACAACGCCCTCGCCGTAGCTACCCAAAGCGGACTGCCTGGGAGGGACTTCATCTGGACTTTGCCATCGAGAGTGTTCTTCCAGAGTGGATTTTCTCAAACCAAAGTCGGAAACAAATGCCTCTCTGAGGATAGAGCTGCTGGTGCGATGTGCTGTAGGAATCCTGAGCAGTCGTATCTTTAGTATCACATCTCGGCGGCGTTTCTTAGAACGGTCCTTCTCAAGGAGAGAGATCTTTCAAATGTTTTAATATAAAAAAAAAAACAACCCAAATGGCTTAAATAGAAATGCCTGGACCCCCAATAGATTTATTAAAACATACGAATATCGTTAAAAGTCTTAAATGGCCTAAGTTGCCGAAAAGACTGTGTGAATGAGAAAAAAGGGAAAAAAAAAAAAAAAAATAGGCCTATTATATAATTAATAAAGGATTAATTTATATTAATGCTGCCAAATATTGTATAATAATTATCAAATTATCGAAATTACTTTAAAAAAAAAAAAAAAAATAACGAATATATGATAAATAATAATAAATGAATGAATGATTAACATACGTATCAAAAATAATAATTTATAAATGATAATAAATAATCTGACCTTGCACCTTTAAGTTTTTAAAACAAGTTCTCAAGGATAATTCTTGAAAAGTGTCTATTAGCTGCTTTTTGTTGTTTCATAATTGAATTGAGATATTTAATATTGATAATGAATTTTAATGAAGAAAAATTTTATTTTTGTTTAAAGTCTTTTTGGCATTCAAGGCCATTTAGACATCGACCTTTTTTATTCAAATTAAATGATACCCAATATAATTTAAATACATTTTTATTGCCTAGGGAAGAGAATTTATGACCATGGGGAATAAGGGATGATTTCGACGTTATTTTTATGCTACATTTAACAATCTAATAACAAAAAACATCTTCTGTTTCCTTTTCTTTGTAAACATACCCTTTTCATATTCTCCATACATCTCTGCAATGACATTAATACTTACATACAAATAATAAAATATATTAACCAAAAAAATTCCATTTTATGCTCAACAATGGATAACAATTAATCATAATGAAGCTAATCACATTAAATAAATAGTTTGCCAACTTTAAAAATAAAAATAACTAGCCTTGAATCTCCTGAAGAGCCCATACACACATCAACTTGACCCACAACACTAAGTTGCCGTGTGTATGGGCCCCTTAACAAAACAATAAAAATTTATTTTTCTTCTCACTCGAAAAAGAGAAATTCTATATTAAATTGATTTGATTTAAATGACTAACCTTGGCTCGGGCCTGAGGTGCTGCAGTTTTGTCAAAAGCGATTGCATTAAGTATCGGTGCCAAATCTTTAACAAGTAATTCGCCAGTGTCATTGGAGCCAAGTTGGATGCACAAAAGAGCAGCCAACTGGGCAGCTGCCGTCTGCTCTTGTCCACGTCCTTTCTTCAAACTCCGTTCAATGGCATCGGTAATTGTCAAACGACGATTACTAATAAACTCAGGGATGTATTTGCAAGAGAGAGCTCGAGTGATGGCTTCAAATGCTAAAACACGGGTCTGAACTGATCTCTCTAATAATTGATCCAAAGCGTCTGCGAATTTCTCTTCAAAATGATCAGTTTGAGATTGTTCATCTACTTCGTCTCCTCCTGGAATAGAATCAAAAGAAAAAAATCTTATTAATAAAGTATCTTGATTTTATTTTGTTAAATTCATAGATTGAGGGCAAAATTTTTAAATATATATTCGTCTTAATGCCCAATTTTTAAAAAATGTCTAAATTTTATTTTATAATTTAACTTGGGAAAATAAAATCAATAGATGGATAATTATGTGCAGGAGCAGCCAATAAATAGACTCTTTATGCAGGTTCAATCATCAGAGACGTTTCGGTTCTTAAGTTTTTTAAATAAAAGACCCGAAACGTCTCCGGTGATTGAACCTTCATAAAGAGTCTATTTATTGGCTGCTCCTGCCCATAATTATCCATCTTTAATCAAAATAGTTAAAGCGAATTTTGAGAAAAACAACTGAAAAAGTACATCAGTCAAGTACTAGTTTTCTTTGGCCAATTTTGTTTAAATTTTCTCGCTCCATAGAGGTGTCTAACTTAAATATAAAATTTCACCCTTATAGCTAAAATCCTTCATGATCATTGAACACAGACAGACCATGTCACGAAAACCACTTTTTCGGACTCAAGGGACCTCAAAACGTGTATATCCATCAAAATCTCGATATCGAATTTTTGACATGAATCCAATACTTTCTCTCTCTATATATTAACCTATATAGAGGTAAGAGAAAATAAAAATTCACTAACAATTTTATTCTTCTTCTGTCCTCGCCCTTATTATTCCCGCGGTGCGGGGTCGGCGGACCTTATTCTCCCTCTCCACTCCCCCCTATCCAATGCTGTTGTCTCCGACAGGCCAAGCTCGGTTAGCCAAGTCATCACTAACAATTTTATTAAGAAATCTTAATGAATTGTAAAATTTATTTTGATAATAAAGAGTTTACTATATTTTATCTTTTAAATTCTTTTATATATTTTTTATGCGCCCCCTCCCCCCGAATTGCGGGGTCTGCGGGGATGTTATTTACGCCCCTGATCGAACCTAAATCCGGTTCTGGTTACGATGTTGTAAAATTGGGTCATATACGTACGTATACTGACTGGTCGTTTAATTAAAAACATTTTTTCTTGATATATGTACAGTGAGGGTCAATATTAACGTAAGACCCACCCATGTGTTTTCTACTTGTGATTATTTCATTGTTTTTATAAAAGAAAATAAAAATCTTTAATGGAAATTTTCTACGTTTGAACCATGAAAGTTTTCATTAAAAAATATATAATATTTTTGATAAAATGGTGGATGCAGTTGCTTATATTTAATTAAATATTTTTTTTTTAAACAATGAAATAATCACAAGTAGAAGTGGGACTTAATATTATCCCTCACTGTACTTACTTGTCTTGAAATTTCCAGGCGTTGAAACTCAAACAGCAATAAAAATCCAAATTATTAAAATTTTGACTTTTATTATGTTATGGAAATTTTTGGGGTTTGTTAGAATTAAAAAAATTATGTGTAAATTATTTAATAATTTTTAAAATAAAAAATGTTTCTGTGTTTTGGGTGTAAGTCTTCTAAGAAACAGTTGATTTCATTCTTTCAAAAAAAGAAGTTAGTGAAAATTATAAATAATTTTTTGTAGAAGATCAATTTATCAGATTTAGAAATTCTTTTAATTTTGTCTATCTTTCTTGTTTTCTAAAACAATTGTGTCATGGTCTCTCATACTATCGTATTTTTTAAGAGTGATTTATGTGGAGCCTCCAAACAATTTTTGTCTGTGACTGATATTTTTTAAATCTTCTAAATTATAGGGTTACAGAATAAAAGTAAAAATGTGTTGGGTCTTCCTAATCCAGCTTATACGAGCATCCATCCCAATTGTATTATTATTATAAAATTGATCATTTATTTCATGAAATTCTTTCGTAAAAGAAAGAAGAATTTGGTCTGTCATTGAAACTGTCATTACTTATACTCACTTTAAAACATCAAGGATCAATAATATTGTCTCCACAAATAAAATTTCTATTAGTAAGTGTGGAGAAGAAAACCTACAAATTTCCTGTATCTCACACCCATTTTTTATTTTAATTAAATTTTTGTCTCATAAAACACGAGTATTGGTATCAGCTAAGCCATTCTATCTACAATCGCTATTCATTTTTTGCCACCAGTGAACACCCTCTCCCATAGATCCCAATAGATTTTTTTTTTCTGACTAAAAAATTCAACTAGCCATAATAAAACTCAAAAATGTTAATAATATGGATTTTTATTGCTTCAACCCCAAGGTTGTCGAGATTATTTTCAAATTAATCATTCTTATTTAGAATTAATTGTTTAAATTAAATAGAAATAATTCATATCCTCCAACAAATAGTATTTAAGTCAAATATTATTTCTAAGGACAGTAGGCCAAAAAACCAAAACTTGTGCGTATTATCCGTTTATTTGTAAATATTTCGATCCCAGTGATATGGACACCCTTAGTACAATCAACAGATGTTTTGCAAATCGTTATCTTCTCCCATCCAATATGACAAAATAGCTGAGCATCCCAGAAATGCAATTTTTGTAATCATATGATTACAAATTATATTATTATATATATATATATATATATATGTTATTAATTTGAACGACCAAATAAAGTTTCCTACTACAAAAATGTTTTGTTTCTAATAAATTTTTTCCTTGATAACCCAACACCTTGCAAGAAAAGTAACCCAATTTTGTGATTAATTGTTGTAATAAAATTGTGGAATATATGGAAAATGGCAGGATGGCTAATGCTCTTTGTCAAATAAATGTAATTAAAAAAAAAAAAATGAGCTATACAAGAAATAATTCAACATTTATTTCTTTAAGGTAAAAGTTTTTTAACCTAATATTGCTCAATCTTTGATTTTTTTTAATGAATTTATTTTTTCCAAGAAAAATTCATAAATTTTCACTTATCCTTGAATTCCCAAAAGTTAAGACACAGCAGGTAGAAAAATATTCTATTTAAATTATTTTCAAAAATCAGATTTTTTTTAAAATAGATTCTTATTTTTGGATTGTTATTGGTGTCCTATATTGCTTGCCTTGCTAAATATGTCAAGGATGCCCGACATCCGTTTCAAGAGTTCACAGGACATTAAAGAATAAATAAAAAGAAAATAGAAGAAATACCCTCTTCTTGGACGCTGCGTATTTCTGAAGCAAAGCTCGTCACACTGGCATTATCGTTGACGGAATCCTCATCGGAGGTGCCGATGGCGACTTCCCTGCTTTTGGAGCCATCTGCAACGAAATTGCGACGGCGAGCGTTCGCCTTCACCTTCGCCATGACTAAACACGTGAGCCCAACACACAATTTGCAAACGAAATAATCCTTTCACGCCATTCCCCATGCATATATACATCTTCTTTCATGTACAATATTATGAAATGTTGTGTTTATAGGCAAAAAATATTTCACCATATGGAATAATGATTGCATAATAGAGAACGTTTGAAATGATTCATGGATAGGTTAGGAGAAAATACTCACTTTTATTTTTACGTGATCCTTTAGGCATTTTGAAATAGAATAAATTTAAAATTATCGACTAAAATTTATATTAATCAAGAAGCTAAACAGTGCGATATACTTTTACTTCTAAGTTGTTTTAAAAAATAACATTTAGATAAAAGAAATCGAAAACTCATCAACATGTTTGATGGCCTCAAAACATGTATTAAGTGAAGTTGGCTCCAAGAAGGGAAGTTTATCTGAGAATGCCAAGAAGGAAACCAACCGACAAAGCGAAATTTCTTATTAAATAAAAAAATAATAATTGTTGTTGAAAAGAGTATATTAAAAAAAATAATATTGGATAGAACTAGCGCAAAATTCTAGCAACAAAACGAGTGCTTATTCATTATTTAGAAGTGAAAAAATGTAATTTTAATAATTAAATACGTAAAATAAACATATTTATATAAAAAACAATATAAAATACAATTTTCTAGCAAATATATAACTATATATATATACTCTGTGATATTACTCCAAAACATATAATTTCTAATGGCAAGAGTGCAATCTTGGAAAGAAGGAAAACTTTGCAATACTTTGAATCTATCTTCGGGTTGGTATAAAATTATTTAGGTTATATGTGAAATATCAAATGCATTTTTATTCTGGCGTTTGCCTTCTTTTAGGTAGAAAAAACCAATAAATAATTATTGAATAATAATTTTAAAATATTTACTGTAAAATAATATATTTGATTTACTAATTATTTAAAAATGAATGACGATGAAGCAGAAACTTATAAACTGTGGCGAATTCGAAAAACAGTAATGCAAGTGAGTAAAATTTTATTTTTTACACTTTTTTTTTTAATTAAATCCTCTTCAGAAAAATTAATTTGTTATTTATTAATTTTTAGCTTTGCCATGATCGAGGATATTTAGTAACTCAAGATGAATTGGATCAAACTCTTGAACAATTTAAAGAACAATTTGGAGATAAGCCAAGGTAATAAAAAATTCGTTTAATTAAAAACAATCCGAGTTTTTTCTTTTTGTCTAAATAATTCTGAAAATATCATTAATTAATACTTTTTAAGGGCCTTTATTGGGCCACCAACAAATAAAATACTCACAAAAAATTGTAATTATGTCTTTGACAAGTCAGACTCAAATCATAGTATTTATTGACTATTATTCAATTATATAGATCTCGAAAATTATTTAACTAACAAATCCCGCGACCCCAGATAAAAGCTTTGTTGCTTAAAGCAGACTAAGGAACATGTTAAAGCTTTGGAGGAGGTAGGCATCGAACTCCTCTTGGCTTTACCAATCACGAGCGGTTTTTTCAGCTATGTCAGGCAGCTTTTGCTGCCTTAGGGCCATTCTACACGAGCAGCTAAAACGCCGCCGTTTGCCGGTTTCAAAACAGCGAGTCAAACGAAACCAAGGAATTTAAATGTTCCCTACTCCATGGATGTTGACGCCGCTTGTTGTCGGCTGTAACTTAGTCGCCAACCTAATATATTCAAAATTTGTTTATTTTTCAGTGAAAAACGGCCATCTCGAGGGGATCTGATCGTGTTAGTCGCCCACAATGATGACCCCACAGATCAGATGTTTGTCTTTTTCCCTGACGAGCCTAAAATTGGAATCAAAACCATCAAAACGTACTGCCAACGAATGCAAGAAGAGAATATCCATCGAGCGATAATCGTGGTGCAACAGGGCATGACGCCGTCAGCCAAGCAATCGCTTGTTGATATGGCGCCTAAATATATTCTAGAACAATTTCTAGAATCTGAGCTCTTAATTAATATCACAGAACATGAATTAGTCCCTGAACACGTGGTCATGACACCTGAAGAAAAACAAGAATTATTAGCGAGATAGTATCCTTTGAAAAATTAATTTATTTTTAAGATTAAGCAGCGATTGCTTTCCATTCGGTTTGGATAACGCATTCCATCTTAATTGCCTCAAATTATACAAATGGGAAATAAAATATAGAGAAGCCATTCTATAAATGATGCCAATAACGTTTCAATGAGCAAGTCACTCATAAAGAAAATTATACGATTCAAAGACATACGAGTATACAGTATATATTTAAAACAATTTCTCTACTGTGACTTGCTAGGCTCGAGAACGTTCGAAAATATATAAATAAACTTTATTCAAAAAGGCACGGTGGAATAACAAAAAAATGAAACGAATCAACAGAATAAATAGAGTCGACTCTCGATAATTCGAAATCGAAGGGACCTCAAGAAAAATTTGATATATATATATATTGGGCAGGTTGATCCTCGGACAATTTTCTTAAGATGGAGTTAAGATGATTTAAAAAAATAAATATTTTCTTATTTTCAGAGCATTTTTAGGCTTACAAGTATGCGCATATACACTTGTTTCGACATGAATTGCCGCCTTCAGAACAAATTCTAACTAAAATAATATGCATTTTAATTTTATAGTTAAAATTGGCTCTGAAGACGGCATTTCATCCCGAAACATCCCCCCCCCCCCTCCCAAGGCAATATAGCCCATATAAGCTCTGAAAATAAGAAAATAAAAAAAGAAGATATTTATTTATTTTTTTAAATATCTTAACTCCATCTTAAGATAATTGCCCGAATGCTGAGTGGCGAAAGTTGGAAAATTCAATTTTTGATTTAAGCCTAGCAAACGTTGTTAAAACGTCTTCTCTTTTGAGTGGCAAAGTGGTGAAAAGATATTTCCATTCTTTGCTTTTGATTCTGGCCTATTCATTTGTTGCCCGGCTGTTTAAATGTATATGTTTATAAAACTTCCAAACGCCTTTTCTCCAATTGTTCAATTTCGGACTTTAGCCACTCAGCATTCTCAGCAGGCGATATAGAGTAAGGTGGGGAAAGTCCGAGTTTTTCTTTGGGAATTTTTTTGACCTTCCTATGAAAGATACAATAAAAATAGGAACATCCCCTTAAAGCCTGGTTAATTGGCTATCTTACATAATTTTTTTGGTTTCTGATTCGGTAGCATAAGAGTAGGAGAGGTATTTAAACAAAAATTTTCATTTGCGGACTTTTGCCCCACCGAGGGGGTAAAAGTCGCACTAGCGGGCAAAAGTCCTTAGGTGAAACAATTGCCCCTGCAGCGAACAACCGTCACGAACCAGGGTATAAAAGACTTAATAAGAAATAATTAGGTATAGGTATGTTTTATGTATTATTTTATTTTAGAAATACACAATAGGCCTTATAACAATTAGTCCCCAGTAAGATTGAAGTTCATAACCTGCATAAACATTTTCGGGTCTGCTCGTTTCCCTAGGCTCATTAATCCGAGAAACTACTAGGTAGGGGTATTAGAAACCAGAAAATACTAGGTAGGGGTATTAGAAACTCGAATACATAGGGTGAATTTGTTCCATTGGAGATCCATTGGGTTTTGCCCGTCGAGGGGGTTTGCCATTTAGTATTTTCATTGAGGTGTTACAAAAATTTTTATTGTTACTGTAGAAAAAAAGGTTTTAATTTTATTTAGGGTTATCAGTTGAATCAAAGAATGAGAATAGAAAAGTGATTGTTTTAATGAAATTTCATAAATATTAGATGGAAGGTGAAAAATTTTGTATTGTAAATATTAATTTGATTCGAATATATGTTTGTTGTTCCAACCTAATTTTGACGATTGGTTTTGAGGTCGCCCCGTTTATATATATATATATACATGTATATGATAATATATGATATTAGCAGGGCTACACTAAAGACTTTCATAAATTTTATTTGTAGCCTCATATCAAAATACACAGCATTTTTTCGATTTACCGAAGTTTATAGCTGATGAGTTCGAATTATATTTACTAGCTCGTTTTTATCCTTATTTTTAGTATTTTTAATTTTATTTTGTTTAAATTTTTCGTATTTAATCAGAGTTGAAAAAATTATTTTAGTTGATGTAATTTTCTTTTTACTTTTATCAGCTATTCTTTTAAATGCTATAACTTTCAACTATATTCTGTTTTCCACAATCAAAATAAAAACTTCCCTCACAAGTCTTCACTCTGACAGCTCAATTCTTGGAATCTCCTTTGTATTCATAGGCGCCGGAACGTGGGGGGGGGGGGGCAAGGGTACATTGCCCCCCTGGCATCCTATAGGGGGGGCAGAGAGGGGGCAAAATTTCTTCTTTTATTTCATTTATTTTTTAAAAATGATATATTTTTACTTTTGAAAAATAAAATCTTCTAAATTAAAAAAAAATTAAGAGTAAGAAATTTATTTTTTTTTCAAATTTTTTCCTAAAAATTTTTGATAAAATCACTAGCAAATTTTTTAAAATTTTAATTTTATTAAAATTGTGATTTTATTTAAAATTTTTAAAGTTTTATAGTAGATTTGTTTTTGTTTTATACTATTTGGACATATTAAATTATTTTAATCTTTCTAAAAAAAATTTTTTTGCCCCCCCCCCCCCCCCTGATTCAAATTCGTTCCGGCGCCCCTGTTTGTATTGTATATAAAAAGTATAATATTTTTCTCAGTGACTTGCTCATAGAATGGCTTTATTTATAATTTTAAAAAGGCCCCACATTTGTATTTGTGTGGGATATTGAAGATGTGTATGTTTGTAATCGCTGTTTTTTTTTCGTCCATTAACCAACCCAATTGGATCGTCCCCCTCCCCGTATTTTTTAAATTAACCACTTAACACTTGCATGTTTGTGCCTTAACCATGATTTCTTTTAGCAAACTAAAAGAGAACCAACTTATGCGAATCCAAGCTGGTGATCCTGTCGCTCGATATTTTGGACTCAAGAGAGGACAGGTCAGAATTTTTATTAATCAGCATGCTCTATTTCCATCCAAGTTTTCCTTTTTAGAAATGCCACTTTTAATTTAATTGTAAATTTATTAACTTCCACCAGTTAGTGTTTGGGGTTCGATATATACATATATTTCTTTCCTGTTATTTTGTAGTCAGCCCATTAATGTCCCATGCAATTTAAATTCATATAACGATCGAAGAGGAAAGCAGCCAGGCAGGGAACCTCTATTAAATTAAACTCCTTTTAGGCAAAACGTTTCGGCCGATTTAATCATGCCATCTTCAGTTGCATTGCAGTTTTTTAGTAAATAGCGTTGTCAACTGTCTATTTACAAGCTTATTAATTTTACAATAGCCTGTGTGTATAAATAGACAATTGCATATGATGCGAGTCTTTTCGAAATTCTCTTCGTAAAGACTCGCATCATATGCTGTTCGTGTAACTTGCCATGGTAATTTGGTGGCATCCGTGACGCAATAATAAACAACAGATGCCGGCAAAACAATGAGGCTGCCAAAATCAACTCGCTTTTATTGAAAAACGTAAGAGTGCAGTGCCTCGCAGAACGCGATAGCGCCGCGATGAATCTTCTTTGGTCGTCTTTTTGTTTACCACGCAATTAGACTGATTAATTAAAATGTTTTGATTTTTTGAAGAAAATCGAGTAGACGACAAGAGGCAGCAGGTTTCACACTAAAAAAAATGAGTCTGCGCAGGTCACCGTTTAAAAGAGATTTTTATTTATTTCTTCTCCTTATTATTCCCGCAACGGATCGCATTCTTCCCCACCACAGCAATTGTCTTCTCCGACAGGCCAAGCTCAAGGTGCCGTCCGAACCCCATATCGTACGCCGTCCTCGCCACCTCTTGGCGTTCCACATGTAACAAGCGGAGACGCCAGGCAGTGAATGGCGCTATTCCTGAGGGTTTCATTCGCATCCCCATCACATGCAGAGCAGATTTGGAGGCTCATATCTTGGCCGAATTCAGAGCAACTTCCAGATAAATCGGCTTCCGTTGGTCGCATCGGCCACTTGACCCCCGACCCTCGAGTCAAGATTGCTAATCTGATCCCTTCTCCCAGCCTACCTCTTCTAAATAAAATTTAAAAATAATACTTTTCTTTTTTCGTAGAGCCGCTCTTGCCCACTTCCTTCCTAATGACAATTCCTGATTGTCCGACACCTGCCGGGCTTTAGTAGAAGGTCGAATTAACAGCCTTCAAGCCGGTTGTCAATGGGGATGCTCAATATTTTCACATTTTTTTCGTTTTTTAATAACTTTTTGTTTTATATACCTTTATTTTCTTCTCTTTAATAAACTTGTACACTAAGGGGGCCTGAGGCCCTATGTACATTTTAAAGAATAAATAAATAAATAAAATAAAATAAGTTATCCCCTCGAAGAAGCAGAGTAGCTGCGACAAGTTAAGGGCCAAAAGAAAGATTTTTCCACCACTTTATCGGCTTAATGTTTTTAAACAATTCGATCAATTTCTTTTTAATTTGGCAACGGCCTTTGAGTGAGTTTTTTTTTTTTTTTAACTCCTAATTAATTACAAGCACTGCCATTTTTTTGCTTGTTTGAATATAATAACTAACTAAAACAAAACAAAAAAGAGAGATTCTTTACATTTGCAGCAATTTACGAGAAAATCATTTGCCCCGTATTCAAACTGGAGATCCCATTTGTCGTTATTTTGGCCTACGCAGAGGCCAGGTAACTAACTCTTCATCTCTCTCTCTCTCTCTCTTTTTCTTATTACCATCAGATTCTATCAATTAAATATTCACTGATTCGCTTTTTTTTTGTTTTTGTTTTTCAGGTTGTGAAAATCATTTCGGCCATCAGAAACTGCTGGACGTTATATCTCCTATCGACTTGTCTGTTACAATCACTGAATTCATATTTTTTTTTTTTTGCACATAAGCACTTTAGGTTTTTATTTATAATTAAAAAGAATTTTGTATTGAAATTTTCGTCTTTTTTTTTCTCCCTTGATTCAGATAATAATAATAATAATAGAAAAAAACCCTTTTTTTCAAAATATCCCCCTAGGTGAGAAAACGTGTTTTTGAAAATTATCTGGCTGTTTTCTGTTTTTATATCGCTAAACCAGATAGCAGCACTTGATGAATTTAACAATTAAAATAGCCCCCGAGTTTGGCGTAGTATGTGGCGATGCCACCTCCTCCAAACCTCCCGGGTTCGCACCGCCAGTCCGAAGATTTTATTTAAGCCATTGGATACCAGATGGCTTAAATGAAAATGCCTCATTAAATACATATATTAATCACAACCGTTATCGTCTAAAGTCTTAAATGGCCTGAGTTGCCGAAAAGACTGGTGAATATGTGTGTGAGTGAGTGTGAATGAGAAAAAAGTGTAGAATGTTTAAAAAAAAAAAAAAAAAAAAAAAAAACAATTAAAATAAATCCATACCAACATAAAATAATTTTTTAATTCAATTCGAAGCAAATTTTAAAAATTAAGTTTTAGTTTTTACTTCCAGAAACACTCAATTTTTTGTAGTTGATTTGGATTGTTAATTATTAACTAAAATAAGCCAAGATTAATGCCAAAAAGCTAGAATCTTTTATTACTTATGGCATTTTATCTTTTTTCTTTTAACAAAAATAATAATAATAATAAATTTATTTAAAATTTGAATATACATACAAGACATACATCGTACATATTTTGACATGTTTTATATACTCCCATCCGCAGAAGTGCGTCAAAGAGCATCCTTGATTCTTGAGTGTAGCAGCGCATTTGTTTACTTCTGGGCATATTTTAAATCCAATTGAGAAATAAAAAAAAAACATAATTGTGCTAACAATATATTGACGAAAGTTTATAGGAGTTTATTTGAAAATCTCCGAATTTTTCAAACAAACCTCCATTTAGTTAACGTAATATTATTTTTAAATTCACAAAAATAGCGCGTTTTGTTTTTTTAATCTTACCCTGAAATAGCTTTACTGTATTAAATGGCGTACTGCCATCTAGAGAAGCTTTTAAAAAACTAGATTATTAAAGGTTTTCTGCAGTTGACTAATAGATGGCGACAGTGCTCCTGTAACGATACTGTATGGATTCTAAATTTTTATATAATAAGAAAGAAATTGGAAAAGTAATCTATGAAAATATGAAAAATTTCCTTTTTTTCGGCTAATTATTCTCCAAATTATTGAGAGCAAATATAATTTGAATAAATTTGCTGGCTCAGAACAAGAAGCGAACATCTGACCCAAAAACAAGGAGAGAGACTTTCCACACTTGCCTAAAAAATAATTTTCTTTTATTTTGTCAAAATTTCTTTTCTAATTTTATTTCTAAAATTTAATTTTCTTAATTAAAAAAAAATAATAACCTTAAAAATTATGAAGTAATTTTTGAATTGATATATTGACATTTCTATTTTTTTTTCATTTTTTTGATTATTATTTATTAAAAAAAAAAAAAAAGAAACTCCAAACCCATGGCAACATCTTTTTAATTTTTTAACTTTTATTTATAAATAATATCTGGCATTGTTATGCAAACTCATATTTTGCTTCTATTTATTTATATTTCATATGGTTAAATAAAATTAGAAAAAATGGTAAAAGTAAAATTTTTTAAATTCTCTATATTCTAAATTTCCTCTACAATATAAATTAATCCGTAAGATTCATGGTAGGTAAAGTGAAATTTTTATTAAAAAATAAGTATATATATATATTCGGGTATATATAAACAAATGATTCATTCTCTTTTTTGATTTTAAGTTCTTGCGCCGGAAATCGACGACATGACATTTATTTGCAATATTCGCCAAGATATAATTTTAAATAAAGACATCATCATGAGTTCCTTTGAACTTCTTCACCCGAATGACAACTTCAAATCACTTATATCTGGATTGACGGCACAGGGGAGCATCTCCGATCCAAAGATCGCGTTTTTCAATTTCTTGCTCGTCGTTTAAAAGGTTCATTTAACCTTTTACAAATTTGTTTATTATTTTAATTTGTTATTAATTAATTTTATTTTTAGATTTCTCCGTTTCGGAGGTGGATGGAAGCTCGACTTATCAGGGCACTCCAGAGGAATCTGATATCGTCTTAAAGCCTGTTATGTTGTATTATGATCCGTTTCGAATTGGGAAGTTTAATCGACTTGTCATGACGGAAACTTACAAGCCTAATGGCGAACCTTGTGGTAATATTTAGATATTAATTACTTAAAAATCAGCCCAAAAAAGACGACCAGAGATGTAGAGAACTAATAAAGAGTCTCTTTGCTTTTTTATTTGTTAAAATTAAGATAAGACATGGTTGATGAATATATTAAGAAGCGGCTTGTAGTCAGAAAAAGAGCCTCTATTGATTTATTAAACTATTCAAAAAATTAGATGCTCATTCTTTAATGCAATTGTTGTCAACAAAGACTAAAAGGAGTTGGCTATCAATTCATTTTGCCTTTTCTGCCTCTTGACTCTCTCTTAGGATTGGCCCCGAGTTGAGCTGGCAGCTACCTCTTTGGCGAATTCATTTTTTAAAGATCTGAATATTTCTGTTATTCCCCGATGCTCTCTCAACCCGAGCCGAGCCATGTGGGTGGCTCCCATCTCCTTGAAATTCAAAATTATAATAAATAAATAAATAGAGAAATATGATGTTAACATTTTGAATGCTGTTTATTTTTCAATTTTTTCATCTTGTTCAACTTTCACTGTGGTGGTTAGTGGAAAATTAACAAAAGACAACTTTGATTTTCAAGTGCTTGCTATGACCATCCAACCTGAAAAATTGTAAATCAGACTTTCAAGTCTAACCTCAACAGGCATATTCTCAGTTCCCGCAGTTGAGTTCCCCTTGTATGCTTATCCTTTTGTTTTTATTTTCTTCCTGGCTGCATGTGACCACCCATTAAGGTCCTCGGACCCAGAGCCAATCAAAAGTTGCGTCGCGTCGGGGCGCTTCCGTATAAGGGCGCCATAATTTACGCAATATTTAACCCCCTGGACCCCCTTGCTCGCCTTGGGTGAGCAAATTCCTGCATTCAAGGGCGTAAATAAAATTTTTTCGCCCGGCGGAAAAAATTCCGTGATCCTATAAAAAAGGTAAAATGATTTTCATGAGAGAGGGAA
>JAKCPI010027688.1:0-16212 GCA_023213315.1 Euborellia annulipes
TTAAGTCCCACTCCATCCTTTTTCTACTTGTGATTCATTGATTTAAAAAAAAAATAATACATTTTTTTAATGGAAACTCATGGTTCAAACTTAGAAAATTTTCAATAAAGATTTTAATTTTCTTTTTATAAAAACAATGAAATAATCACAAGTAGAAAACGCATGGGTGGGACTTAATAATGTCCCTCACTGTACATAGAGGTAAGAGAAAGTAAAATTAAAATTTATTTTAATTCATTTTTTTAGCCGGGTCTATGCTGGGCAAATGGTGTCCTTGTCAAGGCTATTTTAAGAAAAAAATCTGGTGTGACTGAAGCACAGCACACAACTTTCTCTTACCTTCGGTAATCGAATGTTGTGTTCTGTGCTTGTCACACCAGTTTTTTCGTGTCGACATATATTTAATTTCCACCGATATATTAGAATTCAAGATGTAAAATTTATAAGTATGGGAAAATATTTATATTTTGTTACCATGGCAACCATTTCTCCTATCTTCTCTATGAAGTACAAGGGTAAAGTGTGCTTCAAACAATTTTGAGGGCAAAACGAGAATATAAATTTGAAAGAGCATCTAAAAAATAATTGATTTATGAATTATAAAAAAAAATCGTTGGAGCGAATTTTGAGAAAATCGAAAAAAACTCAAAAACTACATCATTAAAGTACTAGTACTTTTTGGCTTTTAATTATAACATTTCAACCTCGTAGATCAATTCCTTCATGCTTAAAATTGAACTCAGACACACAGACAGACAGACCATGTCGCGAAAACCACTTTTTGGATTCAGGGGACCTCCAAACATGTATATGCATCAAAATCTCGACATCGAATTTTTGACATGAATCCAATACTTTCTCTCTCTCTATATATATGTATATTAACATATACATATAGGTAAGAGAAAGTAAAAAAAAATTAGTCGAGAACCAGAAAAGTTTTGGAATTCTTGTTATATTACTATTAGGCCTATAATTAAAAAAATATTATCTTTGAACTTATCTCGCCCCTTTCATATAATATGGCATTCAGTCCTCAAACAAATTTAGATCAATTTAATCATTTTCTTTTTCTAATTTATTCACTGTTTATTTAGTTATTTCAACTCCCTTTTCCGCATGAAATCAATTTATTTATAGTCTATTCAGCATTAAATAGCGATTAATGAACTCACCACGGTAGGCGTGATGAATTAATGCAAGATGAGCATAAATTAGAATGACGTGCCTGAAAAGGTCAAAGTGCAGCAAAAAGCCCACGGGTGGAGTCCTTACCTGAAACACACGTACACAAAATGATTAGTAAATTTAATTTAGAAGCGATTATTATTATTATTATTATTATTCGATAAACAATCTCACAAAGTACTGAAATTAATTCCTTTGTTACGTTTAATTGTCAAAAGCAACCTAGAAATAAAATTTTACTTTATTAATATTACAATTGTTTTAATAATTTATTAATAAAAAAATGCCCTCGGGGCATGGCGTAGAGGTTAGCGTGCTAACCTCGTATACCAAACGTCGCGGGTTCGGACCCCAGGCAGTCCGATGATTTTTTTTATTTAAGCCATTTGGATACCAAATGTCTTAAATAAGAATGCCTGGACCCCATATATGTATATTTATCAATAACGGATATCGTTAAAAGTCTTAAATGGCCTCAGTTGCCGAAAAGACTGTGTGAATGTGTGTGTGAGTGTGAGTGTGAATGAGAAAAAAGTGTGAATGTTTTTTAAAAAAAAAAAAAAAAAAATATTACAATGTTTAATAATTTATTAAGTAAAAAAATTTTTTTTAACAATTAATAAATTTTAAAATAGATGTATCATTTTAATTAATTTTTAGCTTATTCTGAGGATTGTGTTGTCGGCAACCTTTTGAGTCGAAAGAGCCAAAAATTACAATTTACAAAATTTCAAAGTTTTTGAAGAGCCGCAAAATTTTTTCTTGCCAAGGGGCATATATAGATATAGATATAGGGAGTATATTTTTCGGGGGCCGGAACTCAAAAATTTTTCATTTTTTTTAAAATTTTTTCCCCCGAAATTTAAAAATTTGGTTTTTGCGGAACTAAATTTTTCCGCCCAGCAGGAAATTTTTTTCCCGTCCATGAAAATCATTTCACCTTTTTTTTAAGGACACGAAATTTTTTCCGCTCTACAAAAATTTTTGCTTTTGAGGAACCTTTAGTTTTCCGCCGTGCGAAAAGTTTGGTTTTTGCGGAACTAAATTTTTTCGGCCTCCAAAATTTTTTTCCCGTCCATGAGAATCATTTTACCTTTTTTTTCGGTCCTGAGCTAATTTTTTTTTTTTTTTTTGCGGAAATTTTTTCCTACCTGCCAAAAATTATTTACTATATTGCGTATGGAACTGATGAGCCGCAGGTTGCCGACCCCTAATCTATTGTAATAGTTTTGAGACTAAAGCGCCGTAGTTAAGCAGCACAAAAAGCACATGCACAACTAATAAAGCTTTAAAATTAAAAAAAAAACTTTCGGCCTATTGTCTGCTTTAAAAAGGGTATTTCTCACATAGACAAGAAATGTGCTTGTGCCATTTGGGCTGCCTAACTACCGGGTCACTATTTCAATAGATGTTAGTTCGAGTTTTTAGATGATTAAAAAATATTGGAATATAAAATACTTTTTTTTTTTTGATTTTTCTTAAAAAAAAAAAAAAAAAAAAAAAAAAATTAGTCCTTATGAACAGGGCCGTAACCAGGGGATGGGGGTTCAAATTAATTCGCCCCTGATTATGATTAAATGCAAATTTTCTTTTACAATTCTCAATAATAAAATATAAGAAGCATCTTTTTATTACTATTATATTCAGGTTTATTTATTTATCTAAGGATTATAACGGTCATTTGACTCAGAAATAATCCTCAAATTTATGTCTACCTTTTTTTTTCTCCGTTTCGTATTTAAATAATAATAGAGAAATTTATTCCTTCGTTGAAGTGAGCATCAATTTCAAAAGGTCTTATTTTTCCGATTCATAAAGAAAATAAAAAACTCTAAACAAATTATGTTTTATTACTCGAAACGTAAATATATTGATCAATTTTTTTTTTTTTTTACAATAGAACAATACGTATGAACTGTATCTATGTTGTTACCATAAAAATAAAATAAAACATATTCTCTCGATCATAAAGTTTCTCGGTCACTAATCATAGCGTTGTGTGTGGAGGGAGGGGGGGGGTGGATGAATAAATATTGAAGGGTTGTTTTGATAAAAACGTTTTATTAACTTAGAGCAGCAGGGGAAAAAAATTACCAATGGAATTTCAAATATTCACTGTGAATGATGATGAAATTTTTTATTTAAAATTATATTTATATAGTCATAAAAAAAAATCCGCTCAGTAAAATTTCAATGTAATGTATTTATTAATTAAATATTCAGTTATTTAATTGATCTCTATTTACTAGGAATTTTCCAGATATTTGTTTTAAATAAATTTTATTATAATATGGCTATAGAAAAAGAAGGAAAGGGTTATTATTTGATGTAGCTTTCTCCCATTTTTAAGGTGAATAGTTGTTTAATAAGAAACGTTTTTACACAATATTTTTTTCAAATTTGTCCTGAATTGTTTTTTTAAACATTTTAAAGTTTGAAAATTTTTATTTGAAATAAAAAATTGAAGGAAAAAAAAATTCTTATTTTTTTTCATCCCCCCCCCCCCCCCCATCTTCCACTTCTTTCTCGATAACTCAACAAAAATTTCAGCCCTTCCCCCCTAAAAAAAAACAAATCCCAAGAAAGCCTCTATCCTATATTATTGGAATCCTATTTGTTTGCTGGAAAGTTAGCAATCCAATTCATTAAAGGCTTTTTGGGTTCATTGCTCAAGAGTGCGCAGATGTTAATTATTAGCTAATTGTCCCAATTAATCGAAACAAAAGGGAAACTAGGTTCTGCCAATAAAGGGGACCAGTTATTGGCAGATCATTTCATGGTCCCAGCTTTAGGAAAAGAGAAGAGTAGGAGAAAAATTTACATTTATGTGCGTGTTAATAGAGAGTCGTCTAGAAAAGCCTTGTTGGATACTGGGGCTAGTGTTACAATGTTGAATAAAACTTTTTCTCACAATATTGGAATTCGATCTAATGAAACTAGTCACATTAAACTTAGGAATGCCAGCGGAGATTATATTTCTACGTATGGAGACGCTTTAGTAACTTTTAAGGTCAGCGAAAATACAAACATAACTAGGGGATATTCAGAAGGATATTATTATAGGGATTCTCATCAACTCTGGAGCATTGAATAAAAAATCTTATTAATAAATTAGCCATTTATTTTTGATTTATTTTTAATTTCAGCCAGTGACGGCGCCAGCTATATCTTAATGAGGGAGGGCAGGAGTGGGGCAAACTTACCAACAGGAAGGGAGCGAACAAATATACATATAGGGTACCTGGTATATCAACAGAAAAAGAAAATAGGGGCATCTAGGGAGGCAAATGTCATTATTGGGGGAGGGGCTTGACCTCCAGCCCCCCCTCCTCTGTAGCGCAGAAATCCAGTCAAAAATATTCCTAGGATCTATTTTTATTTATTAAGTTATGGAAGTAAAACGCAGAAGTTATGAATGAAACCGCGTGCCCCTCCTCTCGACGGTCTTGACAGTAAAAATATTTATTCATATACTAAAAAGAAATTATTAAACTGCCGCTAATTTAATTTGTACTTTTTTTTCTCTTGAGCATATACTGTGTATTTTTATTCATAATCCGTCATTTCGCCTCTAATCTTCTCCATCCTTCCTACAGTCTAACAAAGCAGGTTGCCTAAATTTCAGGCGTTACAACATTTGAAGGTATTTTATCTTCAATTTCGAATATAGGCCTGCTTATCTTCAGATTGCAATCTAAAAATCTTAAATTTAATCTTCCCACTGGTCTCGATTGCTAGAATTACTGAAGGGGCGGAGGGTGGGGGCGCTTGACCCCCCTAGCGCTCTTTTCAATTTTTTAAATTATATTTTAATCTCATCTAAAATTAAAAAAATTAAATGACATGACTTCCATCTTAAAATACATTTGAAAATTTTATTAAAAAAACTAATAAAAATATCACGCAACTTTCTCTTGAATCCTTTCTATAACCAATATAAATATTCATTAAAAAAAAAAAAAAAAAAAAAACTAGAGGTGAAACAAGAACATCACACTCCTTTCTTTTGAATCATCCCCAATTCTCTTCCTCAACAAATTTCTCTCATCCGCTTAATATAAAAGTACTTCCAAACAATAGTCTTAGTATGATGTTATTGCTAGTTCTTCGACTCTTTGTTTCTTATTTTTCAATTTTATTTTTATCGTCTTCCGGTAGCCATCGATACCATCTATTTTCAATTGTATAAATAAATTAATCATCCCTAACTGGCCTCTGTAGCCGAAAAGGGTTTAAAAAAAAAAATTATATTTTTATTTTGTCGCGGAGTCCCAAGGGCGTTTCGCTAACAGTTCTATAGGCCTACATTTATTTAAAGAAAAAAAAACGAACTCCAATACGTTATAAATAATTTGCAAGCGCTATATTTGTTATGATTTTTCTTCTGATAGACACATCAGGCTTATTTAAAATTAAATTAGGTCGTTTTTTTTTTATATTTTCTCCCAAAAGACCTTTACTTTTTAATAGTCCTTTTGCTAAAAATTAATTCTTTTTTTTTAGATGTTTCATTTGCAAACATGCATTAATTTTTAATTTGTTAACATATTACACTTGTATCTCTTTTTTTTTGTCTTCTCTCTTCTGCTATTTTATTTAATGCAATAAACTCATACATACAGTGACATTATCAGCTTAGATAAATAAGTGGCAAAAAGAAAAAAAGGAAAATATCTCTCATGAATTTTAGTCAAGAGAAGAATAAAGAAAATGAAGATATTCTTTTCAATTTATTAGAGGGTTTTATTTCATTTCATTTTTTAAAATAATCTTTTTTGTCATTATTATTCCTGAGTTGTGGGGTCGGCCTATTTCTGCCCCCAAGGCATCTCCCTAGTTATTTCCCCATAAAATCTACAAATTCAGCAAATACAGTATAGATCTTGTTTTTTTTCCTAAGCTAAGCCAAATCGTACTCTTTTCCGATATGCTTCTCTTCTGATAAGAGCTACACAGAATATATTCCTTCTCCTAACAGTGGCGGATCCAGAGGTGTTTCTCGGGGGGGGGGGTTATCTGGAGTGACTCCTCCGAGTCGGAGCAAGTGCGCAGTGCTTGATAATGGCTGCAGAATAAGCAGTTGAAACGTTGTACAGTATTTATATATTTTTAATAAATATTTAATACAAAAATGTGGTCTATAATTAAAAATTCTCCTGATAATAACTGGAAGTAGTATTTTACTTAAAATTTTGAAATTTGTAATTTTTATCCTGTTATGACAAATTACACGATTTTCAAAAGTCTTTTTTACTTTCTCCTTCTCTATAGATGAAATATATATATAAAGAGAGAGAAAGTATTTTGAAAACTGAATAGTTTCTGAGATAGTCAACTAAAAATAAGAACCTACTCGCTAATTTTGAAAAAAAAAAAGAATTTAAGAATGAAGAATAATTTGTTTATATTTACATTTTTATTGACACTTGTCTGGATCCTTTTTCCTGAAACCTATTCACTGTTCGAAAAAAAACATAGAAAAATTTAAATAATTTATCATAATATCATATAAAATTACATAAGTATTACAAAATTTTTGAAAAAACTTATTAGGTAAAAATTCTACTTTCACTTGAAGTATTTACTCCAAAAGTTGATACAATTCTACAATTTTAGGGTAAGAAGAATATACCGATGGCTGCTTGCATTTTTAAACAATCGTACCTGTATTCACTCACACAGACATAATTCCAAAAATATTATTTGTTTAAAAGGAATGTTGCATTAGGCCACCAGCCATTTTGGACACCGTTATCTTTAGAGAATTTGTTAGTCAAATAATTACACCGACTCCAGAAAATTTTTTTTATTCTTGACACTCCCAAACGTTCCAACATAGAGGAATTCGTGTCAAGTCATTTTTTAAATTTTTTATTTCATTTTTTAAAGTAATAAAATATTAATTGAATTTTGATCAATAATTTCCATTGGAAAAAAATAACTTCAAGCCACTTCAAATCCGGAGCTATTGCGATTTATTTATTTTTCAACTGCCCTCTACTGAAGAGGCTTTTCAAGAGCCCTTACCCTTAGGGCCCGGCACTATAAGCACGAAACAGAGTTTAACGTGATATTTCTAATAAAAATTTAACATATCTCCTTTTTTCAAATTTTTACTATTTTTTCATGTTTGAAATGAATAAAAAGAAGATTTTCATTTCGATAATTATATTAATACTAAAATAATTTTTCCTCTCATATACCGTAGATCAGCGGTTCCCAACCCGCGGGCCGCGGGATGATTGGAACTGGATGTCTAAGGAATGATAAAAATTATACACAGTATATTTAGACTATATATATATATATATATACTCTGGGCCTCAGCGTTTTTTTACAGAAAAAGTGGGCCGGACATCAAAAAAAGGTTGGGAACCGCTGACGTAGATCATTGCCAAATTTTAATATATGGAATTTCACTATGCTTTATATAAAATTTTTTGAAATGAAAATTTTCTTACTAACTAAAAAAGATAATCCAAATAATTTTCTTTGTTATACCAGGTATAGTAGTTAAAAAAAATCTGGTCTGACTGGGGCACCTGCCCCCCTACCCTCCCCCCATTGGCTCTGATTTTTATTATTATTCTAAATAAAATATCTCAAAATATATCTACGAGTATATACTGTACAAAATTAGACAATTAATTAAATTAAATAATTTTGGGCATATTTGAGTATCTATTTGTAAATAAATTTTAAGAAAAAAAAAATGTTTGCCCCTCCTCCCCTCCCCAAGAAAAAGTTGAAATGACGCCACTGATTAAAATAGTTTTTCTTTTATGAAACTAATAGTGAATAGGTTTTTAGATAGTCACACTTTTTTAGAGAAACATGAGAGTAGGACAATCCGAATTTATTTTACTTGTGTTTTTTTCCTCTAAAAAAAAAAATTAGGTGTTGGCTGTGTCTTCTACACAGCCGGTGGCTTTTTAACGTGACAACGTCTTTTGCTTGACTTCAAAAAATTTTTTTTCTCTTACCTATATTGAAATATAAAGAGAGAAAATATTGTTTTTTTTTTTACTAGTAATTTGTTTTCATAAATAAACATGTTCAAACATTTTCATTGAAACAATATATGACAGGTGTGGCTTTTTTTTATCCATTAAGGGCGACTTATGCTTAAAAAGTGAGGTTTTTCGAGAAAAAAACTAATTTTGGAGTTAAGTACTCGGGACTTTTTTATTTATTCTATTAGAGGTTTTCTTTCTGCACCAAATGACATCCCATTTAGTCTGATCTGATTAGCCGTTCGGAATCTACAGGGGTTTAAATTTTCGAAAAACGAAATCCCGCCGAGTGCTCTCATGCGGTAAAATGACCTCATATCAAAAAAAGAAAAAAACACCCCGGGGTATTGAACCACTCTTTCTAAAACTATATTTAGATTTAATATAGCTTTTATGGTCAAGTCGCTATGCGTTGCACAAGTAGGGCTATTTTTCGATATTTTTTTGCCTAAAAAATGAGGTTTTTCGAGAAAAAAACCAATTTTGGAGTTAATTACTCGGGATTTTTTTATTTATTCAATTAGAGGTTATCTTTCTGCACCAAATGACATCTCATTTAATCAGATCTGATTAGCCGTTCGGAATCTACAGGGGTTTAAAATATCAAATTAGAATTTACCGCAGCGCGGTAAAATAAAATGATAGGAAAAAAATAAATGGTGAAATCTTTAGCTGAAAACTCATTCTTTCTAACCGTATATTCCCCATAATTATACCTCTTAAGACAGAGGAGTTATTCAAGCTGATAAACTTTTTCGTGCATGCCCCTCTAACATGATTTGTAAGACGTTGTCACGTCAAAAAAAAAAAATTAGTTTATCATACATAATTTTAGGTTGTGGGAAAAATCTAACATTTTTCATTTGATATTTCATATTTATAGTTGAAATAAAATTATATTTTTATTTTTAAAAATTTATTATTTAATAGAAAAGAAGATAAAAAAAGGAGGAAAAATAATAAAGAGAATATTTTATTATTATTATTTTTTTTAAGGGTAACTTTTATAATATAACTTTAGTTTTAATGAGTCTTGGAGTTTCTCGAATAAATTATTGTTTATGAACATACCGTATAAAATAATTTTCAAACTTTATTAAATTTAAAGTTAATGGAAATTCTATGTATATATTATTTTATTTATTATTATATAAAATAGAAAATAGTTTCATATTGTAGTCAAAATGCATTATCTGTATTTTTTAGTGTTATGATAAAAAAATTATTTAAAAAACCAATAGCCAATAATTTTAGTCTCCTAGTCTAGTTTTTAACAATCTGTAATATTTTTTTTTATCAATATCAGGAGTGGCTACATAATTCGATATGTGTGCGTTTCATCGACATTCCCCATAGACTACTACTACTGTTAAATTTTAATTATTTAATAATTAATAACACGATAACCCTTCGTCAGATATGCTTCAAAAAATTATTAATACGTATGTGATAGTGATTAATAACATATTAAAAAATTAGCTCTTAATCTATATAAGTGCCTTAATAATGTTTTTTTTTTTTTTTAAATTTATGTAAGGCATTTTTGGGCATCTGGAGCCAATAGGGACTCCGTCCCTATTTACTGTATTTCAAGAGTTTGATATACAATTAAATTGAAATAAATTTTTTGCCTGAGACGGGATGCGAACTTTGGCCTTTGGTACCACACTACTCTTCCTCTGAGCCATTGGCCAAAGGTATTTCCTTCCTATTAATAAGGGCGCTAGTGTTTTAAAATATTCTGACTCTCCAAATCTAAAAATTTCAGTATATATGGCGCCACTGTGTATACACAATTTAATTTTTGTTACCCAACTGGTAGTGGCGGTTCACTAATTTATTTTACCATGAAATTGATGTTCACATACTAGGTGATTGTCTTGTAATAATTTAAATCTCTCTCTCTCTCTCTATGTCCAAATTCAATTCCCGGTCAGAGCAAAACCAGGTGTTGAAAGATTATGCTCATTTGCATAAAGCTCATAAATCTTCTTCTCTTAGAGAGATAATTTATCATAGTTGTGTTGAATAAAGATAAAAAAAAAAAAAAAAAATATATTTGTTAAATGTCGGTATACTTTAAGAAACATTTTTTTTATAAATATTATTTGTTTGCAAATTATTATAATAAATTTTAAATCATATACTTGGACTCAAACTAAATAATTTCCCTATGGTGAAATTTTTAATACCATTTTAACTATCTATATCAGTGGTTCCCAACCGGTGTGCTCCCGGCACCCAGGGTGCCGTGAGATATTTAGAGAAAAAATAATAAAGTTTTGCTAAAAAAAGGTCAAATGATTTTCACGCAAGGGGGAAAAAATTTTCCCCAGGGCGGAAAAATTTCGTTTTGATAGGGGAAAAAACAGAAGGGTGCCGCTAGTGAGTAATATTATTCTCAACGCACCTTTGGGGTGCCGTGGACTTCAAAAGGTTGGGAAACGCTGATCTATATTTAACCTATTTGAATGAGGAGGCAATGGCTAAGCTGAGGATTACGGAGTCCGAAGTCTCAACACGGCCCGGGTTCGAATCCAGCTTGCGGCAAATAATTCAAACATTATTCCGAAGTCTCCTCTTAGGGTAGGTAGGGGAATGGCCCCACCGTGGTATCACAAAGGGCCTAACAAAATTGGCCTAAATGTGTTCCCTCTCTGGGAACGGCCACTTCAACCTAACCCAAACTAACCTAGTTGAGATATGGGTCATTAGGGTGGCTCTTAGCTACTACTGGGGAAAAATTTTGAGATTTTTTTGACGCTACCCTCAGCGCTTATTTGCCAAAGTATTCGTAAAATTTCACCAATGGATGCCATTCTGAAAATCGAAAATCAGAAAATAATCATTTTTTTTGTTTATCTTGGTGTAAATTATATACAAAAAAGTGTTGCGTATGTGTTGGGATTCATAAAAAATACACATGGCTCATCTAGGGGGGGGGGG
Source organism: Euborellia annulipes (assembly GCA_023213315.1). Lineage (NCBI taxonomy): Eukaryota > Metazoa > Arthropoda > Insecta > Dermaptera > Anisolabididae > Euborellia > Euborellia annulipes. Next base: position 11,148 of record JAKCPI010027688.1, read on the forward strand.
GTACGGCTACTTAATTTCAGATAAAAAACCGCGAAAAAATCCATTTTTTCTCTTACCTATACATGTAATATAGTAGAAGTGGGCATAAAATATCGGGTTTCATGGCGGGTAAGTTTGATGTCGAGATTTTTGACGGATGCTAAAATAAACGTTTTGAGATCCCCTGAGTCCAAAAAATAGCCTATGCAACATGGTCTGCCTCGGGGGGGGTGGGGTGAAGCGGGGTGGGGGGGTTTTGTGAACAAAATATCTCATGAGTTTAGTCAAATGGCCAAGAAGTACTAGTGTTTTATGATGTACTTTTTCTCAGTGTTTTCGATTGTGCCAAAAATGTTCTAACGATTTTTTGATAAATTAATAAAGTAATTATGTTTTAGATGACCATGAAATATATTCTCATTTTGCCAAAATGGCAAAATGGGAATATATATTTCAAAAAAAAAAAAAAGATCATCTAAAACATAATTGATTTATGAATTTTAATCAAAATGTTAGAACGAATTTTGAGATAATCGAAAATAAAAAAACTGAAAAAGTACATCACTAAAGTACTAGTACTTCTTGGCCGATTTTATTCTAAAGCTTTGTGTCACGGGCCAGGGGGTACTTTAATTAAATATAAAATTTCAACCTCCTAGCTCTTTTCGTTCATGAGATATTTTGCCTCACAAAACACCCCCACCCCTACTCCCACCCCACCCCCACCGAGGCAGACCATGTTGCATAAACCATTTTTTTGGACTCAGGGGATCTCAAAACGTGTATATCCATCAAAATCTCGACATCAAATTTATTTACATGAAAACCAAATATTTTCTCTATATATATATATTGTTGTGAGTAGGTAAGAGAAAGTAAAAATTGATTTTCGCGGTTTTCTCTCAAACCGTTAGCCGTACATAAAAAACTGATAGATGTTATTATGTGTATTTTTTATAGATCTACAACTTTTATATAACACTTTTTTTTGTATAATTTATATTTAACAAGATAAATAAATAAAATGAATATTTTCTGATTTTTTCGATTTTCAGGGCTCTTTAAATGCACCCTTTCCCCTTTTTTATCCGGATTGAGCTGAAATTTTACACAGGTTATTTTTTTTGGCAATGGCACCAAACTAGGGTAGCGCGAATAAATTTCCCAACTTCGAAAAATAAGAGCCACCCTAATGGGTCATTCCACGTCAGTTCAACCAGGCCATTTCACCCATAATCTCAGATTTTTATGAAACTTGGTATGTTTGTTCTATATATAAAGATAAGTAACAGGACCAAATTTCAATTTTTTATCTCAACTTAGTTTTCGAGTTATGGCACTTTAAAGTTTTGATGTTTCACCTTCCGCGGCTTGGCTAATGTCAAACAAAATGTGACATGGAAGAGAAAATAATTTCTCATTTGCTTATTTGACACCCAATCTTGATGAAATTTTTTTGGTATGTTCTTTAAACAATAAGGAATTAGAAAAAAAATATATCACGAATCTAAGTTATTCCTAAAATATAAAAAAAAAAATTCATATTGTTGATTTTTTTTTAGTTGTGAAAACGCAAACATGGTTTAGCGCTAAAAGCCAATATCTCCAAAAGGGAATAGAGATATTCAAGAAATTTTTTTTTCTAAATAATCTGCATGAAATGAGCTTTAATTTAGTAAAATAAAAATTTTGTGTATTTTGTTCCCTTTATTTCTAAAGTCCATTGCAAGTTTCAATATATAGTTTTACATGTTAAAAAGGTTTCAAGGGCCAAATGAAAATATACATTTTAAAGAGCATCTAAAAATTAATTGATTTATGAATTTTAATAAAAATCGTTGCAGCAAATTTTGAGAAAATTGGAAAAAAACTGAAAAAGTACATCAGTAAAGTACTGTCCTTTTGACCGATTTTGTTCAAAAAGCTTATTTTGACTGTCAGGAGAGTACCTAACTTAAATATAAAATTTCGTCCTCCTAGCTCATCCTTTCATGCTTTCAATTGAATTGATTGTGTTTTCGTCTGTGTTCGGGGTTTTAAGCAGACACACACACAGTGTCCATTTGAAATCATGAAAGGATTGAGCTAGGAGGTTGAAATTTTATATTTAAGTTAGGTACCTTCCCTGACACTCAAAATAAGCTTTTGAACAAATCGGCCAAAAAATACTAGAGAATGACTTTTTTGTTTTGCTTTTCGGTTTTTTCCATTTTCTCAAGAATGTGCTCAACTTAAATTAACGAATCGCTCCGATAAATCAATTAATTTTAGATGCTTCTTTTAAAATGTGGTTTCATATTGTAGAGCCTTTTGGCGTAAAAACTATATATTGAAAATTTGCAATGAATTTAGAAATAAAAATCGTTGCAGCAAATTTTTGAGAAAATTGGAAAAAACTGAAAAAGTACATCAGTAAAGTACTAGTACTTTTTGGCCGATTTTGTTCAAAAAGCTTATTTTGAGTGTCGGTGAAGGGTACCTAAACTTAAAATATAAAAAATTTCAACCTCCTAGCTCCAATCCTTTCGCGATTTCAAATGGACACTGTGTGTGTGTATAGCAAAAACTGAACACAGACGAAAACACCAATCAATTCAATTGAAAGCATGAAAGGATTATTGAAGACTTGAAATTTTTATTATTTAGTTAAATTATCAGTCAAAATAAGCTTTGAACAAAATCGGCCAAAAAATATTTTTCCAATTTTTCAAAAATTGCTGCAATATTTTTATTAAAAAATTCATAAATCAATTAATTTTTAGATGCTCTTTAAAATGTATATTTTCATTTTGCCCTTGAAACCCTTTTAACATGTAAAACTATATATTGAAATTTGCAATGGACTTTAGAAATAAAAGGAACAAAATACACAAAATTTTTATTTTACTAAATTAAAGTTCATTTCATGCAGATTATTTAGAAAAAAAAATTTCTTGAATATCTCATTCCCTTTGGAAAATATTAACTGCTTACTTAAATTATGTTTTGCGTTTTCAAAACTAAAAAAAAATCAACAATCTGTTTTTTATAGATTCGTGATATATTTTTTTTCTAATTCCTTATTGTTTAAAGAACATACAAAAATTTCATCAAGATTTAGTGTCAAATAAACAGATGGGAAATTATTTCTCTTCCGCGTCACTTTGACGTGTACCCAACCCGCCAGGCAAAAAAATCAAAACTTTAAAGTGCCATAAAAGCAACTTAATGAAAAAATTTGAATATATTTAATATACTTCACTGCATAGAATAAACATACCAGATTTCATAAAAATCTGAGATTATAATTGAAAAGTTTTATTTTTTGGTTGATTTGACGTGGAATGACCCATATGGATTTCTAATCCCTTCCGCCCTTTCCCTGGTACACCAAGACTAGATAATTTTGAATTATGTTGTAAAAAATATTAAAATTTCTCCCAAATATTTTACTCTCTCAAGCATTCCCCCTTCATAACTAGCTAGGAAGGGAGAAGAAATTATAGATCCCCCGCACCCCCTTAATATTTCTTGTTACTCCTATTATGGATGAGGCATTAAGTCCATCACAGACATGTAACAGAGACAAAAACCACTCATTTCTATAATAATTAGTCCCATTAAATCTATTATATATACTGTGGCTAAATGTCAAAATATAAATATGATAACCACACCTTATAATTTATAATTCAACTACGGTATTTAATTTCAAGAAAAAATAAGTAAAAAAAATGGGAAATAAAATTTATTTTACTCGGCAAGATAATTTATAACCGGAGTCTATATTCTGTAACATTATTTATTTATTCTATTAAAAAAAAAATTCTACCTTTCTTTATTTACACTATAAACTAGGACAACTTCACGTGTCATGTTCTATGACCAGCTGAGACTAATTTTACCGTACGGCTGAATATTTTGGAAAAATGAAGTAATTAACATCTGTTCGGCGGGCTTTTCTTTTCCACTTGCCAGCCTGGAACCCCTTTGCAATTGCAAAATTTTAAAGTTTTTAAACCATCTCTGACTTACAAGGGGACGGCCAAGTGAGTATATCACGGATTCGTTTGAAAAAATTGAGGTGATACTTTGAGCCAAAAAAATGTTCACGTGTTTCGGCGTTTTACTCCATAGAGCCCCGATTGGCTAAAAAAAATAAATAAATACCGAAATAATTTTCGCGCTTTCAAGTAGTTTCTGTTTGAAACATTACGTAACAGTCAGCTGTGGCTGGGCTGGTAGCGTTGCTGACTGGTAAATATGAGATCCCGGGTTCGATCGACGGAGTATGCAATTTTTTTTTTTTTTAATCTTTTTATGTTATCGTAACAAACAATATATTTAAAACTGTTTAATATTATTTTTTTTTATTAGTAATTAAATTTTAAAATTTTTTTAAAATTGTTTTCCGAGTTTATTTATTACCTTAAAATTAAAATTTAATTTAAAATCCTGAAGAAAATATCATTTATTACAATATTTAAATATTTGAAGAAATAAAGAAGGCATAAAATAATCCATTAATTAAATAAATACATGAAATTAAAAAAAATTTATTTGCTTATATTTGATAAAAAGAAATTAGGTGCAGTCAAGCGAATATAGATAACATGCAAAACAAATAATTAGACGACTATTAGCGCAGTTTATAAAGGATATTTTTTTACATGCACATTTTTGTTTTCGGATTTCAGGAGGGAAGCACTATACTGTCTGTACTAATGAAACTCGAAAAAAAATTTTAAAATTTAATTACTAATAAAAAAAAATAATATTAAACAGTTTTAAATATATTGTTTGTTACGATAACATAAAAAGATAAAAAAAAAAAAATTGAATACTCCGTCGATCGAACCCGGGATCTCATATTTACCAGTCAGCGACGCTACCAGCCCAGCCACAGCTGACTGTTACGTAATGTTTCAAACAGAAACTACTTGAAAGCGCGAAAATTATTTCGGTATTTATTTATTTTTTTTTGGCCAATCGGGGCTCTATGGAGTAAAACGCCGAAACACGTGAACATTTTTTTGGCTCAAAGTATCACCTCAATTTTTTTCAAACGAATCCGTGATATACTCACTTGGCCGTCCCCTTGTTAGTT
>JAKCPI010027689.1:0-28567 GCA_023213315.1 Euborellia annulipes
TACCTCTATATATGCTAATATATAGAGAGAGGAAGTATTAAATTCATGTCAAAAATTTGATGTCGAGATTTTGACGGATATACACGTTTTGAGATCCCCTGAATCCAAAAAAAGTGGTTTTCGCGACATGGTCTGTCTGTCTGTGTTCGATTTTAAGCATGAATTATAAATTTTACATCTTGAATTATTAATTAAATAAAATAGCGGCGGAAACTAAATATATGTCAGCACAAAAAATCTGGTCTGACTAGCACAGGTCACAACTTTCGTTTACCGAGGGTAAGAGAAAGTTGTGTGGTGTGAGACCAGACACACCAGATTTTTTTTTATTTTATTAATATCGAATGGAACAGTTTTCTTATAAGTTATCATAATAACCGTTCATAATCTCCAAATTTATACTCGCCAATAGTTTTGAATTGTATAAATGGTTGTAGTAGAGTAAACATATAATCATAAAAATGGCGAAAATTTGGAGATAATGAACTGTCTTTACGACATCTTCCAATAAAACTAATATAGTTAAAACATTAAGTAGAAAATATTTTTGAAGTTGGCGAAGACTTTCGAGAGTAAAAAAAGTCTCAAATGGACAGATGCAATCGGCGCCAAAAGGGCCTGACGAACAAACGATCGCTGCCCGACGGTAGAGCCTTGAGCTTAGGCATCCAAGATGCTTAGCTGCCGGAATTGTTGTCTTAAAAGCAGGGTTCGAATCCTGTCCCAGCCGAAAAAATGCATTTCAATTGAATATCAATCAATTGAAAGCCTAAGATGCCGAAAAAGACTTTAAACAAAAAAGTAGCTTTTACACTTCAGTTGCATTAAAATAAGATCATTTATTTATTTTAAAAATATTAGTTTGGTTGGCTAAGCTCAAGGTTCCACTCCTTGAGCACATCAGGCACATCAGTGATATAAAATTTATAAAAATAAAATTCTGAGAAAATCGAAGAAAAAAAAAAACTTTAAAAGTACAACATTAAAGTAGTCTATTAGTAAGCATACTCTTTGGCAGATTTTATTTTATTTTTATTATACTTCAAAACGTTTATTTCCATTAAAATCTCGACATCGAATTGTTGACATGAATCCAGTACTTTCTCTCTATATACTGTATATTAATATATATTTATATAGGTAAGAGATGGTAAAATAATTTTAAGATTGGACTAATATATTTTGCTTGGGGGTTTTCTATTTCCTCTGAAAATAAAAAGAAAGTACCATGAAGAGATGGGGGAGGGCTTGGTGAGCTTTTGCTCTTAAACTCTTGTCGTTGACCACATGTTGCATGTTGGTGATGTAATCTTCCTGGGTGACGAACAAACGATCGCTGCTCCATTGCTCGTGCCTAGCACACAAAACATTTATGTTATGCATGGTGGGTGTGGTTAGAAATCAAATCAGAGGGGGCCGCTAAATACAAATACTCGTATGCTAATTATTTCTTTTCATCTCGTTTTAGAAAGATAATAAAGAAAGTTTTTTTTTATTTGTTTAAGGTCTTTTTTGGCATCTGAGGCCATTTCGACCCCGTCTCTATTTATTTCAATCGATTAGTAGGCAAAAATTAAATAAATTTGACGGCAAGCGAAACTCCGACCCCCAACACAAGAAATTAATACTTATTTGTTATTATTATTATAAATTCCTATTGAGATCCCCGTTTATTTATCCGAGGTGCTTTTGTGTATGAACACACACACCTCAAACCCAACCGGACTCTGGCCGTAGCCATCTACCGGCACACCGTGAAGTTACATTTATTTTCATTTATTGTTTCTAACTCCTCCTCCTGCCTTCATTTCTAGTTGATGAGCTAATCCTTATTTCTGGTTTCACACAGTTCCTTTCATCCAAGGGCGGATCCAGAGGTGTTTCTCGGGGGGGGGGGTAATCTGGTGTGGGCGTATATAGAAATTTTTTTCGGGGGAAAAATTTTGTTTTTCGCGGAACCAAAAAATTTTCCCAGTCGGAAAAATATTTTACCTTTTTTTTAGAGACACTAAATTTTTTTCGCCCGCGGAACCAAAAATTTTTTTATTTGCGGAACCAAATTTTTTCACATGTTCCGTTTGCGGAACCAAAAATTTTTCATGCTCCGTTCGCGGTTTCTAAAATTTTTCCCGTTTTTTCAAATCTCGGGGGGGGGGGGGGGGGGTAATTACCCCCTTTACCCCCCCCCCCCTTGTATTCATCCCACCTCGCTCAGCACCGGCGTGTAGCCTGCTCCTTTCGAGAAATGCTTCACTGGGAGAGGGAACCAACCTTCCATTCAACGGGATGTCACAGCAACTCCTCCTCGTAATCTCTTAATCCATTCAATCGAATAATAATGGAAGTGCAGTTGAATTATGTATTTTATTTGGGGAAGAAATTAATTTTTGAAAACAGGCTATTAAAATAAAATGCATTGCATTTCTCAATTTTTTTTTTTTTAACACTCACACTTTTTTCTCATTCACACACATACACACAGTCTTTTCGGTACCTTAGGCCATTCAAGACTTTTCACGATACTCGTATGTTTAATATATCTATTGGGGGTCCAGGCATTTCTATTTAAGCCATTTAGTATCCAAATGGCTTAAATAAAATCATCGGACTGCCTGGGGTCCGAACCCGCGACGTTCGGTATAGAAGGTAGACACGCTACCAACTACACCAAACCCGAGGGTACATTTCTCAATTAACAGATAAATATTAGATTCTCTCTTGGGGGTCGGAGGATCGCTTGCAAGGAAAATTTATTTCAATTGAATTGGCTACCAATCGATTGAAATAAATAGGGACTGCTCTAAATGGCCTCAACTGATTCTGTAAAAAACTACAGTTTCGGAGCTCGCACTTCTCTAATTATAAAACATTAGTTTTAATTAGTTTTTCACATCTCAACAAAATCAAAATGCAAGACTTTCTTCAACTTCTTTCAGGACTAACATGCGAATTATTGATTTATAAAATAAATTTCTTAAGGTGCGCGTCTCAGGGTGCTAATTTTGGGAGATTCCAGCGGCCACAATTTTGAAGCTATCGACCTCAAATTTTTTTTTAATTAAATCTATTTAAAATATCTACAACTTATAGAAGCCTTTTTTTGATTTTCGAAAAAATAAATTTTTTTTTAGATTAATCGCATTAAATAAATGATATTTTAAAAAAAAGGAGCTCTATAAGTTGTAGATAATTAAATTAGTATTCGTTGTGTTAAAGAATAATTAATTTTTTGCCCTTAATTAATTAGCTGGAAGCTCTAGAATAAAATGGAATTTTTCCCATGGATTCCTATGGAAAAAACTAACGCCATCTCTTGCCGCCTAGAGGAACTCGGTAGTCAAAAGCTTTCTAACGAGTTTTCGAGACGCGCACCTTAATTGTCTCCCTAGGATTTCTCTTGACGATTTTATTTTTTGATTGAATGATTTGATGTAAAAAACGATGAAATAAGGTTACCAGAAAATGTCTAGAAGAGATTTAAATTCTTCCGAGTTTGCGATATGCCCGAGGGCGATAAGACGCTCGCCGAGGGTTTCGAGGTCTGTCCTACTAACAACGCCATCGTGGTCCAAGTCCAGACGTCGATGCAAAGTCAGCATCTTACGTCGCCAGAACTCCGACTGTCCCTGTAAAATTAACATTTTTAATTCGGCAGTGCCCAGCAAAACTTCTGGCTGGTTTATTCTCTTACCTTCTCCAGTTGATTATCTCTATGTATTGGTTGTTTGTTCAAACAATTTTTAGAAAAATAAAATCGAAATGATATTTTATTACAAGTGGAAATCAACACCTGAAAAAATAAGATATTCAAAAAATAACTTATCATGTTTTTACTACTATTAATATTATAAGAATTATAATTAATTAGTATCTAACATATTTGTGTGTATATATATATATGTTAATGGGACAAACCCCCCATGGCCTCCGGGAATCGAACCCAGGATCTCCAGCCTTTCCTGGGCATCAGTATTCTACCCTTTGTACCTCGACCACTCCAAATCTAAATAATTTTAAACAAATATTGCTTTTACAAAAATGTTCTATTCATCATTTTAAATAACTTTGTTTATAAATTAATTTCCATAATAAATGGATTTTTAGCCGATTTCACACTCGCATTATTTTATTTATTTTTGATAAATTGTTCAAGGCTCAAAAAAATTTAAAGATATTTTTTTTTAGTAGCCTATTCTTTTAAATACTCGTACTTTAAAAATTTTGACTAGCTAGTTGGTGCTACATGTCGATTTGCTTCATTGACCCCTCTAATTTCAAAACATAATTATGAATTCTCTAGCTTTTTTTTGACAAAAATTGAAAATAAATAAATAAAAGAAAAAATAAACAAACGAAATAACACATTTTTTTCACATGAATTATTTCTGTAATATTTACCTTTGATGTAAAAATGTTATATAGGCCTACATGAGAAAACATGGTTATATTTTATCAGTGATTAAGTACAGACTGTCAGAAAAGCATTTGGTGACTTGACCACATAGATGACCATTCTGAATAGAAGTGGCTGTTTCACACGATAAACACACCTAGGTCAATGAAGCTCTATGTGATACCACAACATTACCATGCTCCAGTTAGAGACATTATTGCTGGTAAAGAAGAGAGAGGTCTAAAATAGCCCAAAACTTGCTGAGCCTACACCTTGTAATGATAAATATATTTTTCTTCTGTCCACTTACTGCATCCCTACAGTCACTAGATCATAGAAGAAGAGTATCTTCACTATCTCTCTTCTACAGGTCAATTACCATGGTCAATGCTCTGCCGAATTAAAATCAATTATCCCACCCAATGCAACATATTCACGGAACACAAGAGAGGCATCTTCCCAGCATCCCTATGCTGTTCAGATCACGACTAACAGAACAAATCAATTTCATTCTTCCTTTGTCCCCATGACCTCCCGTGATTGGAACAAGCTCCCTGCGTCTATCTTTCCCAAAACCTACAATCTTCAGACTTTCAAGTCTAACCTCAACAGGCATCTTCTCAGTTCCCGCAGTTGAGTTTCCCCTTTATGCTTCTCCTTTTGTTTTTATTTTCTTCCTGGCTGCATGTGACTATTGGTCATTATAGTTCTTCGGACCTTATGCACCCGCGATGCGGGGTCGGCGGACCTAACTTTCTCCCTCCAGCCCTATCATTCGTTGTTGCGACTGGAAGAAATAGGACAGGCCGGCCTGTCGCACGGTCTGGCGCCTGTTGAAAAGAGGAAGGAAGGGACAGACAAATAAAGAACTGAAAAACTGCCTGTTCCAGCTCGGGGAGCTCGTGGTCGCCATTCACGTACCCACAAGATGTGGACCCCTGAGCGAAGTAATGTTAAATATCTGGACCATCTTAATAAAAATTTTAAAGGAATCAAAAAATTTGAAATATCTCAAAAACTATTCGATATTTCGAAAAATCAACTACTACTTTTTATGCAGTAAAGAATCTGCAAAATTTACAATTCTAAAATATCTTGTAAAATTTTACAAATCCCTTCAACTATACTTTTGGCATAACCAATTGTATCCAAATGTTAAAACAGTCCTAAATACAAAATTTGAACTTTCCACGAATATCCGTTGTGAGTTATGCGATATACATACATACATAGGCCTACATATGTACAGCGTAAAAAAAACTAGTCAAAATTTATTTAGTAATGGTTATTAGCTAAACGAGATACATAAATATATACATATTATCTGTAACAGCCAAAAGTATCCACTCAGCAGTGCACCCTATCGGTGAGAGAAACAACCATAAAGTTTAGAGAGAGCAGGCGCCTGATGGGTATGATGTTAATAATATTAAATAAAAATGTATTGTGTAAGGTTATATTATGTGATTTATGTATTGTACATACTTTTAAAGAGGCGCTTGCTCTAAGAGAGAAAGCTCTCAGTCACAACTCTACCAAATGGATACTTTTGGCTGTTTCAAATAATACATACCTACATCACGATGAAACTATTGACTATTAACTAGTGGATCATATTTTCATAGAACTTCGACATTTTTCGCTATTAGAATACTTCCTTTACTTCGTAAAAGAAAGTAAAATAAAAAGTTCGCCTGTAGTTAGACAACCAAACTATCATCTTTGTTCTACTTATCTCTAATATACAGGGGCAAATAATTTTTGTCTTTTTCGGCATTTAAGGCAATATATGCTTTGTCCATATTTATTTAAATTAATTACTATCTATTATAAATCAAATAAATCTTTATTGCTCTGAATGCGCGAACCACTAACCCTTCGTACCCTTAGAACAAAAAAGAGAGGGTAGTTACCTAAATATTATACCAAATTGTAAAAAGTCATAATATTTGGCATCAATATTTCAGGACGGAAAGGTTTGGGGCTTCTAGCAACCTTGTCGGAGAGTAGGGGGGGATGCTCTTTAATTTTTTATTTATATAAAAAAAAAAGGTTTTTGGGGCGCATCAAACTTTTTTTTGGCATTGAAAGCGATTTAGAACCCCCCCCCCCCCCCGCCTCTATTTATTTTTAAATTGATTAGTAGCCAATAAAATTTAAATTAATTTTTGTCGCATGGAACAGGATAGAGCCTATAAAAGTTTTTAATTTAAAAAAAAAAAAAAAAATTCACACTTTTTTCTCATTCACACTCACATTCACACACACATTCATACAGTCTTTTCGGCAACTCAGGCCATATAAGACTTTGACGATAACCGTTGTAGAGAATATATCTATTGTGGGGTCAGGCATTTCTATTTAAGCCATCTGGTATCCAAATGGCTTAAATAAAATCATCGGACTGCCTGGGTCCGAACCCGCGACGTTTGGTATAGGAGGTCCTATAAAATTTACACAGTATATACAATTACCACATTGGTGTCCTATAGTCCTATACAGCTTTTGCCATCTATTAACCAAAATGTGAAACTCTTAGTTCGAATCTAATCTTGCAGATAGCGCTACCTTCACTGTTTATATTTTTTTTTAACCGCTTACAGACAGTTTCTCACAACGTCATTTAAAATGTCAATTTCAGAAGTTAAACCAATAAATATTCACAATTATCCCATACACATTGGTTAGTATCATTTAATTTATGTTACTTCATTCTTTCAATTTCTCTATTTTTTTTAGGTCCGGTCCTTCCTTGTTTATATTGTTCAATGGTATTTGTTAACCAAGAATTTCTAGATAAGCACATAGATAAATGTTCCAAAGGAAAGATTAACAACTTCTCACTTATAGCTTTTTTAAAGAAAGGTAATCATAATAATCTTGTTTTATTATTTATTAGCATCTCTTGTTTATCATCAGTCAGGAAGAAAATATTTATCCTATCACCATGGTAACCATCACATATTTTCTATTTAATAGAAACAAACCATTTTGAAGGCTACATATCAGAGAATCTAAAAAGATTTTAATCAAAATATTTAGAGCCGATTATGAGAAAATAGGAATGAAGTAAAGTACTAGTAGTAATTTTATACAAAATCTTCAATTGCATCTCAGGGGGTATCTAAATTAAATTTGCAATTCCTACCTCGCAGCATTTTTCGTTCTTGAGGTATTTTAATTACACACAGACCTTTTAGTTTCAGGACCTTTCAAATCGAGTATTTCCATCTCGACATCGAATTTTTCCTAAGACTAGCTACTAGTACTCTACCGGTACTGTTGTTAGAGTTGGAAAATTCTCCAGAATAAAAAAAACTGGAGAATATTCCCGAGAGTGTACTCCATTTTGAGAATTTTCTGAGAAAAAGCCAGGGGAGCACGATCTTATGATTTTAATAATACAAAAGTTCTTAGTAATTTGAATCAGGAACTAAAATATAATGTTTCCCACGACGAGATTCGAACTAGAGGTCTCGCGTTTACAAAGAATGAAAGCTACCAATATATCCAGGGTCGAGGCTTTTTGAAATGTGATTGTTAGGAACGGCTTCATAAAACATGCTGGCAAATCTTTAACATTTTTTTTAGACGAACGCCTGAGAAGAGCATTCTCTCGCTTTAACAGAATTTGTTTTTCATTAAGTACTACACATACAAAATCAGTGAGGGGGAAGGCCATGCACTCTTGTTAGTAAACAAATGTAATATATTCATCCAATTCTTGAATGTTTTCTATAAAATTTGCAGGTTGAGAGTGCAGTTTTTATAATAATTTGAATCAATTGCAAAAAATTCTGAAAAATAATTGGTTCAAATTATTATGACATTGTCGTCGATGAGAGAAGTGGCTATTCAGTGATTAGATTTATACGTAGAAACAGAGGATGTCACAGGGAACAGGAGAGCCTCTATCAAATGAAAATCTCAATCCAAGAAAACGTTTCGGCTCTAATTATATAATCAGTTCTTATGAGAATACAGGCAATCTCAAGGTATACACCATTGAGATGCAGATAGAATTGTTATATAAAAACATTCAGAATTATATAAAATATAAAATATGTACGTAAGGTGACGTATACTCATTATATGGCGAAGTCTCAGATGTATACATATATATACATTTACATATTGTCATCACAAAAAATTTGGTGTGATGTTAGGTCAGTCACACCAGATTTTTTAAATCAAACTCACTTTATGACAGCCTGATATCTTTTCTTCTTTTTTTTGCAGCTAAGAAAAAAGACGATAAATATACAACAAGTCGATACTTTTGTGAATTTTGTCGGCGTGGTTTTCACTTTAAGAGTGTCCTAAATCGTCATATGAGGTCTCACACAAAGGAGAAGCCATTTGAGTGCGATGAATGTCCAAAAAGATATGCCCTAAAGGAACATCTAACCACCCATAAAATGACGCATTTACGTGGCAATAAATACATCTGTGGATTTTGTAAATTGCATTTCGCCAGATTAGAGACATTTAAAATTCACCTCTTTATGCATACTGGTTTAAAACCATTCTCATGTGATATCTGTTTTAAATCATTCACTACAAAAAGAATGTTAAACGAGCATTCAAGGTTACATACCGGAGAGAAACCGTTTACATGTAATTTTTGTGGAAAACAATTCACTTTTAAACGCATTCTTTTAGATCATGTAAGAATACATACTGGAGATATAAGGTATAAATGTGAAATTTGTCAGAAGGGGTTTATTCAGATGTCAAATTATAGAAAACATATGCTTAATTTTCATAAAGTTGTTCACATAGAGAAAAATAATAATAAAAAATTGAATTAATTTATCTATCAAAGATAAGTCAAACGAACGAATGGTATTTATTGTATATGAATCGATGTTCCAAGTCATATTTTTCTTTGAAGATTTTTGTAAACATAAATGCTATAAATCAGTCCTCCCTATGCCGGTTAACTCTAGTTAACGTTAAATGAATTAATTTATTTGAAATAAACAAAAACGTCCGACATCTGATAAAAAAGTCGAATCAAGTTCGAGTATTGTCATAAATTCTGTGTTCAGCTATCTGCTTTTGTCTATGACGTCTGTTTATATGTTATGTGATGTCTCTTTGGAGTTTTGAACCAAAAACAAAGGTTTTCAATTAATTAAGGAATATCCGGAAATTAAAAACAGCAGTTTGAGATGAACAACTCACATCATTTTATTTTGTAAATATTTCCACCGACAAAATGCCTGGTCATCTTTCAGGGGCATATATAAGGGGAGAGCCCAGGCCCCCCTCCCCCCTTCCCGAAATTTTTCAAAAGTAATAAAATGGGATGGAAGAGCTTGCAGCAAATAAAAAGAGCCTTTGGATGCCAAATGCCGAAAAGGAGACGTTTCGGACAAAATTTTATTTGTCCGTCCTCAGTCCTTGTAGGCTTATAATTTAATTAGGCACAAAGCTGTCATTGCCTGCGGGCTTGGTGTAGGCGTTAGCGTGCTTGCCTTGTATACCAAGCGGGTTCGAATCCCAGGCAGTCGTATTTTTTTAAGCCATTTGGATACCAATGCCTGGACCCCAAATATACATATTATTACAATAATATAACGGTTATCGTCAGTCTTATAAGTTGCCGAAAAGACTGTATGAATGTGTGTGTGACTGGGAATGAGAAAAAAGTGTGTTAAAAAAAAAAGAAGTTATTGTTATTGCGGCACAAATTTGTGTTTCTATTAGATAATAGATTCTCACGAAGCATTAAACTCTCGTCCGTTTTTATAAAAAAATATACATGTACACATTTGTGCCGCAACAACAATGACAACTTTGTGCCTAAATAAATTATAAGCCAACAAGGACTGAGTATGGCCAGATAAAATTTGGTCCGAAACGTCTCCTTTTGGGTCATAATAGTACAATTATATACTCACAGTATATTTTATATTATTAACATATAAAACAGATGTAGTCAAATTAGTTATAATACAGTACACGTGTATTTGGTCGTATGTATATTTAAATTATCATTACCCACAAGAGAGCATGAGAGCAAAGCCTTGAATGCGAAAAATTTTAACATTTCGATCTATTTAAACATAAAAATTTACATACATACAACATAAAAAATTTAAACATAAAATTATATAGAATTATTTGTTTAAATAGATCGAAATGTTAAAATTTTTCGCATTCAAGGCTTTGCTCTCATGCTCTCTTGTGGGTAATGATAATTTAAATATACATACGACCAAATATACATGTACTGTATTATAACTAATTTGACTACATCTGTTTTATATGTTAATAATATAAAATATACTGTGAGTATATAATTGTACTATTATGACCATTTATTAACAAAACAATTATTTAATGAATGTATGTATATATTTATAGCTTGGAGGGCTGAAGATGGCTTTGTTGATCATAGCCGAAACGTTCCAAATAAAGAGTGTTAACTAAAACAGATGCTTTTTATTATTGGCTGCATCCTCTTTTTGTATCATTAATAATTAAATATATTAATAAATAAGCATTTTTTTAATAAAACTTTGGTCTTTGAGAGGGCCCCTCGGGCCTCAGGTATTTTGAAAATATTTTGATGTATGGGTTATTGTATGACAGAAGGTAGATATTTAAAAACGAGTTCGGTCCCCCCCTTGCGAAAAAAATTCTATATACGTCCCTGTCATCTATACTACATAAATATGCTATGATGGAGGCGCGTGTCAAAACAATGTGAAGAAATCATTTTCAAATCCGATTTTTATACTGAATATGTGACATTATGCATATCGAAATTTTTACAAATAAGATGATGCTGGGTAGTCTAAAGTTGGTGTTTTCAATCACCGGATTATCCTAATCCAACAACAATAATTTCAGATTTATTAGTTTTATTTATTGTTAAAATCTAAAAATTTTTTCTTAAACTAGGTTGTCTTTCAGAGAGGGCACTTCATTTTTAGATGTCTAGTCATTTCCAATCATTTTATTTAATTTAACCGAGTTGGCTTAAAGCCTATAATTTTTAATTGCAATAATCTTTTCCCGTGCTATCTGGGATATTAATCTTTAGTCTCGCAACCCCCCAACACATTCCTATCTCTTCTTAGAACGGCCTGGGGGGGGGGGGTGCTCAGTACAAATTGGGTAGTCTAGGTTCAATACCCGGCTAGAGCAATTGTTTTCAAGTCAGATTAATAAATATTAACTATGTTTTTAAGTATTATTTAATCGAGCATATATAAATCACTATAAACTCTCACCTTGAATGTGTGTGTTTTGTGTTCACAAGTTGCACCAAATGGAATTGAAATTTTTTTTCAATTCATACGTCACATATAATTGACCTATATTTTATAATAAAAAATAGAATGGTCCTTTAATAAAGATCATACACTTGGATAAATTCATTTTATTTTTATAGTTTATAGTCATTTTATATATAATATTAATATTTCAAAAATAAATTTTAGTCTTTTTATTTATTTATTTATTGTTTGAATTTTTTACCGTCTTACTTTCTCAAGTCTTTTGACTCCTAACTGTGATATACAGGGCCTGCTTGAGAGCAAAATGCTGTGTGTACAAAGATAAACTTTGGCGCCCCTTACAATGAGAATTGTTTAGTAAAACATATTGTACCTGATTTTTTTAGGCCTTAATAGGTCTGATGTACTGAAAATTGTGTAAATTTTTACTATTTAAGAATGTAAGGTTTTATTATTTTTCCCTTTTCGGCGCTCCCCAGAAAACCGCGCGTGTGTGGCACACCGCACACGTCCCACACACCCACACACCTTATGTCGACCCTGTATATATTTTTAGCAGTTGCAGTCCAAAAATTATATATGAATTTATATAATTTTTTTTTTAATATTTTATATATATAAATTTTCTGGAAGGCTTCAGCGACACTGTGTTTGCTGAGATAAGCTTTCTCGCGTTGGTTGTTGAAATTGACTCGACGTTTCGGTTTTCCTTTTGAAGTCATTTTCAAGAGGTGAGGGTTTAGGAAGAAATGGTGAATGTGGGTTATTTACTGGATCGCAGTTTTGCTACTAAAGTTCCCAGGTCTGTTAAATGGATATCTCAGGATTGGGTTTGTATAATCGTGTTTGTATTTGTTGTAGTCTCTGAGACTCGTGAGATCCGGTGTGTGTTTTAGTTTGATTCTGAATTAACTTCGGGGACTCAATCTGTCTTCTCCCCAAGTCAGTAGTGCTTTTGAGAAGCGTTGCGCTGTTTACTGCTCGGTTGGTTGTGATGCTGTCTGGTCTCTTACATGAGAGCGACTGAACATTTCACTCAACTTGCTCTTAAGAAATCCAATCTTAAAATCTTTTAAGAATAAATAGTTTGTTGTTATTTCTTTTACTTTCAGTCACCCATTAAAATTCTTATCTAAAGAATATTTATTATTCTTTCATCCTTGCAATATGGTCGATCTTAAAAAATAACGAAAACTTCCATCTATCGTCAAATTAGAACCTTCTGGATACTTGCTGAAATGGAAATATTTTTTTCACTTACAGTTGAAACCCTTGACTCAATTCTTCCATTTTTATTATTCACTAAAAGATTTTCTCTTGTTTTCAGATATCTTTAGCTCATTACTCGTTTAATTATATGATTATTTTGTGTTCCAAGGGAAGGGGCAGTCACATGATCACTCCTCTCAACAAAGAAGGCTAAGCAAGTTCTTAATCTAACGCTCAGCATCATGCTTTTAATTTTTCATATTATTGATTGTTTGCCAAATGCCGAAGGAGGCGTTTCGGACAAAATTTATTCATCCATCTTCAGTCCTTATAGGCTTATATTTATTGTAGGCGCAAAGTTGTCATTTGTCTTGTTACACAAAAGTTCGAGCATATGTATATTGTATAAAAGGACGAGTGTTTAAACAAACGGGAGAATCTATTAGAGAACTAACTCTGCCTAGAGATCTATTATAAAATATACATGTGCACGGACTTTTGTGCAACGAGTCGAAATGACAACTTTGTGCCTGAATTAGATAAAAGCCTAAAAGGACCGTGGATGCGCGAATAAATTTTGCCCGAAACGTCTTATTTCGGCATTTGGCGTCTAAAGGTTTTCTTTTCTTTACTGTCCCCGTACTTGCTCTTTTCCAACTTATTATATTTGTATATTTAATGTATTCGACAAGAACTCCGCAGACCACTGCGAAACAACATTCACATTATTTTATTCAATATATATTATATATATATATCGACCTAAAGGACCCTTATACGAGAATTTTCCAAGACGAGGGAAATATTAACTGGATAGAGAGAGGACTACAACGAATAGTATCTTCATGGGCCTAACTAGGGGGTCCCGGTGGAGCCCTCCCCCCCCCCCTCAGAAGGCTCGTGGCCCCCTCCAGAAAGCTCCCAAGAAAGAAAAACTGAGTCAATATGGCTGGTTCCATGGCCCCTCCAACTATCTTTGGCTTACCATCACAATTTCAAGTTTTATTCACAAAACCACATTTTTAAATTTATCTCGTCTCAAAAATTTTTGAAGTAAAACTTGTCTATATTGAGGGTAAAAATTGAAATTTGTGTTAAAGCTCAAACACGAAATTAGATAGAAAAATGTTTAATATTGTATTAAAAAGAAGAAATATTTCTGAACCTGAAACTTTGAACTATTGTTATAAATTGAATCTGAGCTGCCAGAGTCGAGAAAATGAAGAAAATACGATGGATTTTTGATAATTAATTTTTATTAATATCTCCATTACCAGAGAGGATGCACAAACATAAAACGGAAGTTTACTCCTTTTTAATAGCATCTCTTTCGGATTGTCCAACAATCAGTGGTAATATTGAATTAATTTTGAAAAAGAATTGTTGGATATAGGCTCTTGCATGATTTGTTTCTTAACACATAAAAATATAAACAATTGTGAATTAGGGGCGTTGCATTTTCTGTTGATATTCACTCACGGACTACCGCTTCAATAGATTTCTTATGGGAACACTTTCAAATTCGGCTGCCACTTCGCTTGAGCGGCATCAGCCAAGTTCGAGGATTAAAGCTAAATCGTTCGCAGCAGCGCACATTGAAATTGCTCCTTAGGCATAATTAACAAACTAAATTTTGGATTATTACATATTAAATGGACTGCCAATAATAATTGTCTGAATGCTTATCATCTTGAAGTTTTAGGCTAGAATTTTTTAGCCAACAAACAAACTTATTTCTTTGAAAGTAGAATATTATATAAGTATCCCTGGCAAAAAAATGAAAAATAAAAAATTATATTAAGCCTATAATTTTAATATTGAGGAAAAATCCAAAATATCTAGTGGCCCCATATCCTCCCCCCCCCCTGTAGAAGCGCACCTGTATAGGGAGCTTAAATATTATTTTGTTGAAGAAAAATTTGACACTTTTACGTTCATTAACAATACAAAATATTCTTGGATTAAAATAATTATAAATTTTTAATTCCTATCATATATTGGTGTCGAAACCAGGGCCGGATCTAGGGAGGGGCAGTGGGTGCGTGTGCCCCGGGCGGCAGATTTTAGGGGGCGGCAATTAAAGAAAGATTTACTAAAAAAAAGATAAAATGATATGAATTTTGTATAGAAAATTTTAAGGAGAGGGCGGCAAATTAAATTTTGCCCTCCCTAAAAAATATCCTAGTTCCGGCCCTGGTCGAAACATTGAAGAGAGAGAGAGAGAGATAGGGAATGACAGTAGTTGCGATAAAAGCCACCAGAGTGAGCAAGCTTTTTGAATTAACGCTTGTGGCGGTCTCTAGTGGTGATTAGACGAGTTAATGGCGGCGGCGATGCAGCCATGACTGAACCGCGGCGTCAGTGGCTGCGCGACTGGCGATCCGTTCGGACCAGGCTGCGCCACAGCCCCACCGCGAGTGTGCGTGCGAAGCTGGCCCCCGAGCCACCCCCGGCGACAACGGCCACCCGTCGGGCCCTCGCCATGGCCAACAACATAGTCGTCGAGTGGTTAAAGTCTCTACACCTGGCCCAGTATGCTGAGAGTTTCCTTGACAACGGCTACGACGATCTTGAGATCTGCAAGCAGGTCTGTCTTCTCATCCTTCTCTCTCAGTTATAATATCCATCCATTCATCCCACTTGTTGTTGACGATCTTGTTGTTGTTGTTGTTGTTGCTTACATCGCTCGCCATTTGCTTGTTTCGAATCCTTCGCCTCACTCGCCATTTGACAGCTGCATGTGTCACAATTCAAACAAACATAGAACCTTATCTCGCAGATATATTTACACTAAAAAAAAACAAAAAACAAAACATCATAATTAAATTATTCAAATACCAACAAGCATAAAATTTCATTCGTTAAATTTAATTAACATCACTTTTTGACAGATCTCTGAAAACATATTAAATAAACAAAATTCATATTTTTAATAGATATTACCTCAAAAAGCAAAATTTTTATATCTATTTAATCACTAAAATGACATTTACTCACTGTGAAATATTGCAATAATAATTATTTTGACATAAGCATAACCGTGTCTTTCATTAAAATCACTTCCAGGAATTCTTTTTATATTCGAATTTCCTCACTAAAACAAAATAAAAATCCCTAAAATTTGTCAGATGCTTGATATTATTTACTCATTTTCAATAAAAACAATCAAATGAAAGGCCATTGAGGTTAGAATAATGACAGATATCTCTTAACCATATCACCAAATTAATTTTCTAAATTTTTTTATTAAAATAATAGATCATTTTAAAAAAATCTCACTAAAAATGTCAGATGTCAACGAAGAATTAATTTCTCATCAATTTAATTTTGTGAATAAACTTAAAAATAAAAGAAGATTCCAATATAAAATATTTAAAAATGAAAACCAAAGACAACACAAGAAGATATATATATATATATATATATATATATATATACATTGATAAAAATGTTGTGTAGCCTTAGAAAAGTGATATTATATCATTTTTACTTTTTAAATATTTCATCACGAATTACGCCTTCAAGTATTTCAGCCCTTAAAAGTATAATAATTTAATTTAATATTCATACACCATGCAAGATATGCTTATTTTAAGATTACTCACCTCGACAATTTTATCTACATGTGAGTTTTAACGCTTGAGAGACCTGATGAAGGCACAATAATGCTGTTTCTGTCGCTTTGCCAATTTTTTTTTAATAACCTTGACTTCCAAAAAGAGCATTTATTTTGAATATAAAATTCCGTTTTCACAGATAGCCTACTTCTTAATTATCCTACCGAAACAAGAATAAATGAAAACGTAGAATAATTAAAAAATTAAAATATATTTGCAAATAAATAAAAAAAACAAACAAATTTTATAGTAAGGAATAAAGAAAAGAGGGATTGCAGCTACTTATTTCATTTATTAGTCATTTCGGTCAGATATATGACCATCTTCAGGGCTACAATAAATAACAGAAAGAAACGAGTGAGTTTACAGTCAGAAAGAATTTTGTTTTCTTACATCCCATCACAAAATAAAATTCTTACTGATTGTAAACTCCCTCGTGCCTATCGGTTATCCTGAGGATGATCGTATATCTGACGGAAACGTCGGCTTGAAGTGCCTAATAAACGAAATAAACGTAGCTGCAATAGATATTTTCTTTATTCCTTACAACAAGACCTACTCAGCTATCCACCTCACTCTAAAACAAATTTTAGGCAATTTTCAGGCTAGCACTAGGGCTGTAGTTCAGAGATACAACCCTCGGCCTTTATTGTTAGAGTTCAGGGATTTACTTACGGTTCCAAGCAGGAAAAGTTTTCTATATCAGCGTCGCGGTCTAAATGTGCCGCATATGTATCTATGACCCCATGCGTTTTTACATGTGATTATTTCATTGTTTTTATCTTTATTAGAAATTTCTTTTACGTTTAAACAACTAAAGGTTCTATTAAAAAAAAAAAAAAAAAAAAAAAAAAAAAATACAATGCAATAATCAAATGAGAGGAGGATGCCCCTCTCTTTATATATACGCCTGCTGAGTATCATAGTCTACCAAACGCTGTTAAAACGTCTTCTCTTTTGAGTGGCAAAAAGATATTTCCATTCTTTGCTATTGATTCTGGCCTATTCATTTGTTGCCTGGCTATTTAAATATTTATGTTTATAAAACTTCCAAACGCCTTTTCTCCGATTGTTGAATTTCGGACTTGTTTCGCCACTCAGCATTCTCAGCAGGCGATATATTCATTGAAAGAACGAGTATTAGGAAGATCTACTTTTTCTTTTCTCACATTTAAGATTGAATTTATTAAGTTTGAATATGTTAGAATTTTTTTTCTTCTATCCCCGCGGTGCGGGGTCGGCGGATCTCACTCTTTCCCTCAATTCCCCTCTATCATGTGTTTTTTGAGACCGTGAAGGATATTATTTCCTATTTCAGCGCCACGGTCTAAATGTGCCGCATATGCATCTATGACCCCATGCGCTTTTACATGTGATTATTTCATTGTTTTTATCTTTATTAGAAATTTCTTTTACTTTTGAACCACTAAAGGTTCTATTAAAAATTTTTCATTAAAAAAAAATACAATGCAATAATCAGATGAGAGGAGGATGCCCCTCTCTTTATATATCGCCTGCTGAGAATCATAGTGGCGAAAGTTCGAAAATTCAATTTTTGAGTTAAGCCTACCAAATGTTGTTAAAACTGGTTGGCTCGTTGCACGGTCTGACGTCTGTTGAAAATATAGAAGGAAGAGACAACCATACAACGAGCAGGACTGCCTGTCTTAGCTCGGGTAGCTCATGTTCACCATCCACGTATCCACAAGAATTTGAATATTTTAAAATTAATTTCATTAAATTTTTAATTCGGAAAGAGTAAAAGGCCAAACTTCACCAAAATTCACCTGTATGGGCATGTATATATATATATATATATATATATATATATATATATATATATAGTCTATATATACATGAACATGAATTCCTCTAGTCCTATTTCTCACCCCTTGGATGTTCAATCCAAGGGGGTTCACTCCATATTCCCAAGGGTAGTTATACCCTTGGTACAGAAACGTTTCTTTTATTGATTCGTAAAATTCTACTTTTTCCCTTTTGCTCTAACCTCTAACTTCACCTTTTCTTTGTGGAAAACATTTAAAAAGGAAAATCTTTGAAATTAATCACAAAATCATACAGGGTCTTGCTCAGCCCCCCCCTTCATTTGTACAGTGAGGGACAATATTAAGTTTAATATTAACCCACCCATGCGTTTTCTACATGTAATTATTTTAATGTTTAAAAAAAAAATGAAAATATTTATTGGAAATTTTCTAGGTTTACTCCATGAAAGTTTCCATTAAAAAATATATAATATTTTTTTTAAAAACAATGAAATAATCATAAGTAGAAAACGCATGGGTGGGACTTATTATTGTCCCTCACTGTACTGAAAAGTATTATTATTATGATTTTATTTCTTCAAAAGTTCTGTTTTAAAAGTATTTAAAAAATCCTGTCTCTGCTCCAAGAGCTAGTTTTAATTAGGGATCTTGTTTTAGGCAGATTAGTTACTAGAATCGTTTCCCCACTCATTTCTATTAGGATTCATTAAATCAAAATCAACGGGGTGGTTTGAAATTGAACGGTTGATATGGGTTAGTAGACCTATCCATGCAGTAAAGCAATGAATATTAAAAAAAAAAAAAAATTCATACACATATTGAATGAATTGATTTCGAGAGGTAGCGGGCGGATTCATATCTCTTGATCGAGTCTCTAAAATGCCATTTGTTTTTAAATTAAATATAATCTAGTCGGGTCGCTCGCTTTCGACGGTCTTCGTTTTAGTCAGGGAAACTAACTCCTCTCTCCTAGGTCCGATTTTTTGTTTGTTTTTCCCAGGGCCGGATCTAGGGGGGGGTGCAGTGGGTGCACGTGCCCCGGGCGGCAGATATCAGGGGGCGGCAAATTTTGCGTCTCTAAAAAAAAGGTAAAATATTTTTTCGGACGGAAAAATTTGGTTCCGCGAAAAAAAAAAAAATTTTTGAGATCAGGGAAAATTTTAAGGAGGGGGCGGCAAATTAAATTTTGCCCCCCTAAAAAATCTCCTAGTTCCGGCCCTGGTTTTTCCTTACACTTGCCATGGTTAGACCTCTTTCAACTTGGGGATAACTTCATTTCAAAATTTCATCTAGTTATCTTTAATATAGAATTTTAAAAAATTAATTAAATACTTAAAAATTTGATTTGTATATATATTTTTACATTCTCTTAACTATATATGTATTATAATATTGCGATCGTGTCAAAAATTCGGTGGAAATACTCTTTTTGAGGGTCCCTAATTCCAAAAAAATTGTGTCTAGAGGTGTGTTCAAGTCTATTGTCGAAACATATTGTTGAAACAAATAACCTAGTGTTTAATTTGTATATTTAATTTTAATTTTACCGGGGCCCCTGGTTCCCGTCCCAAGCGAGAAAAATTTATTTCATTTGATTTGACTACAAATCATTTGAAATAAATTGCGATGGGGTCTAAATGGCCTTAGATGCCGAAAAAGACCTTAACAAATATATTTATGTATATATATAAATTTGTGGCGCCGAATTTGGGTCAATTTCTCCTAATGACTAAAATTGCTTTCTGAGTGAACTCATATACCCGAAAGCCGTGCTGTGGTCTAGAGATAAAGGCACTCCGAGTACAAATTGGAGGATCCGTGGTTCGACTCCCGGCGGCACACCCTTACTTTTTTCGGGTATATGATTTAATAAATGAGTCATTTCATTTCAAATCAACACAGCTCCCAACCCGACCATCTCCGATTTTGATGAAAATTGGTGTGTTCATTGTACTTGATGAGAGAATGAAAAATGCCAAATTACAGAATTGTAGCACAAGTAGAACAAAAGTTATGGCCCCCCAAAATTTAAAAAATTTCGGAAAATTTCAAAATCTTTGCAGACAAAAACAGCTGTAACTTCTGTTCTAATAAAGATAGAACTATGAACCAAGTATTTTTGGAAAGGTCTTGAAACAAGCTTTAAAATGATGTACAACATGATCACATTCCAACAATGAAAATAATTAAGGTCATTGACTTTAACCTTTGACCTTGAATATCTCAAAACATGTCACCTCCAAAATTGATGAAAAAAATATATATGCTTCCTTATTTTACGATAAACAACATATTAAAATTTCATTTTGGGACCACATTGGGATTAGGAGATAAAAATTCTTATGTAAAGCTATCTGATGCAAAAATGCACTACAAAGCATCTGTTAAGTGCAAAAGAATTGCATAAAATATTAACCAATCACAGTTAAGCTGAAAATCTGAATAGGGCATAGGCGTCGGACGTGGGGGGACAAAATTTTGTTTTCTCTATAGCTCTAAAATCTGACGTGATGGGGCAAAACTGACGGCATTTTTGGAATCAGCGCTACCCAAATACCCAGAAATAGATTCAAATTCTCAGTCAACAAAAAAAGATCCTTTTTGTTGCCCTGTGTAATATAGGCTAACCAACTACCAGATATATAAGATTTTGGCTTCCTCCCCTGGATAATTCCGAGGGGGGGATGTCCTTTGCTCCCCCCATGTCCCCCACGTCCGACGCCTATGCCCTATTCAGATTTTCAGCTTAACTGTGATTGGTTAATATTTTATGCAATTCTTTTGCACTCAACATATGCTTTGTAGTGCATTTTTGCATCAGATAGCTTTACATAAGAATTTTTATCTCCTAATCCCAATGTGGTCCCAAAATGAAATTTTAATATGTTGTTTATCGTAAAATAAGGAAGCATATATATTTTTTTCATCAATTTTGGAGGTGACATGTTTTGAGATATTCAAGGTCAAAGGTTAAAGTCAATGACCTTAATTATTTTCATTGTTGGAATGTGATCATGTTGTACATCATTTTAAAGCTTGTTTCAAGACCTTTCCAAAAATACTTGGTTCATAGTTCTATCTTTATTAGAACAGAAGTTACAGCCGTTTTTGTCTGCAAAGATTTTGAAATTTTCCGAAATTTTTTAAATTTTGGGGGGCCATAACTTTTGTTCTACTTGTGCTACAATTCTGTAATTTGGCATTTTTCATTCTCTCATCATGTACAATGAACACACCAAATTTCATCAAAATCGGAGATGGTCGGGTTGAAAATGGTACTTTTCTGTGTTGATTTGAAATGAAATGACTCAAATATTTAATTATAAAAAAATTAATTTTATTCTTTTTGGTATCTTAGGCAAGGGAGGATCCAGAGCATGGGCGTAACTAGGGGGTGGCGGGGGGGAGGGCAGAGAGCTCCCTGTCCCAAGAAAAATTGAGAAAATATGGGGCTTTCCAGGCCCACCGGAGAATATCTGGTCCCATGCCCCCCCCCCTCCAAGCGAGAATGGCTGGTCCCATGGCCCCTTCCCAGCCAAATTCTCTAGTTACGCCCATGATCCAGAGGAATTTTTCAAGGAGGTAATCTGATGTGACTGGTCGCACAGCATACAACTTTCTCTTACTTTCGTTAATTTAAAGTTATGTTCTTTAGTTGTTCACCAGAATATATATACAAATCAAATTTTGAAGTATTAATTTAAAATTTTATATTAAAAATAAAATTCAATTTCCAAGAAAAATATTTTTTTCAAATCTCGGGGGCGCTGGGGGGGGGGGGGGCTAATACCACCTCCCGCCTGTATTCGCTCTTGATCTCGAGCAAAAACGTTTTTGACTAATCGTGCCTAAAACTGTTTTTTCAATGCTTTTCTATGGGTCAACGCACACCGAGGAGGCAAAACACATGATTCGACATCATTGAACAAAATGTTCTGTCATTGAGCGTTTTGCTCAATTGGTGTGTGTTCAGCCTAAGCGATAGTAATATAAATTGAATACTATATGATTTTGTTAATAAGATAGCTTTAAAATTAAAAACACGAGTTGATCAATGAAATTTGGTATCTAATTCATACACCAGATTTGTATCAACTTTTGGATTAAATCCATCAACCGGAAGAAGTACTTTTGTATACAAGAAATGCGAGGGGATGAACTCCCGACTTTTTGACTTTCAAAAGTCGGCTTGACTAATCCGATTTTGAATGAATTTCAAAAACATATTCAAAGTATAATCTTAATATAAAAAATGAATAATGAATATTGTTTTGTTTTCCCAACATACAGTATAAAAAATCACACCCCACATCATGTAATACGTGTACATTTGCGAAAATCATGTTTGATCGTTTTTTTTTTCTAGCTAAATGCAACGATCATGTTAAATATAAGCGAAATATAAAATTTTTTTTTTTTGACAAATGTTATTATAATACAAATAGGCATTCTTATAATTATTTGTCGATCCAAGGATAAGCGGGGCCCGGTGGAAAATGCGAATGCGGGACAATTAACATTTTTTTTTTATAAACAACAAAATTTCTATAAATATATAAATTACCAAAAAATCTGATGTGGCCACTAAAGAACTTATAATGAGGAAATTAACACTATTTCTCATTCTTTGACCTTCTGCACTTTCACCTTCGGCATAGTTAAATAAAAAAATTCCATTTTTAGAAGAAATAATTAAAAATGATAATTAAAATAATTAACTAAAACCAATATTAGTAAGCTGCTATTTTTCGGTTTTTAAGTGAAAATTCAGTAACAACTCGATTATCCGAACTTATTATGAACAAATTTCACATTCCATATAACACCAATTAGAAAATCTATTAATATTACTTTCTAATTAATAGAAATCAAAGAACATTTGCTACATATTTTTAGCATTAGTATTTTTCAATGAATAAATTATTATATTTTAATGATGTTTTAATATTAATAGGTAGTTGTTATCTTTATGATAATAAGCTTATTAAATGTGAATGAATTGAATAATCTCTATTTCTCTTTCTAGATAAATCTCTTTTAATTAGCTGGGCATTCCACTTCTATATAGACGTATATTATTAATTCTATTAATCTATTAATTGTTATATTCTACACATTTTACTTATTCCCCTATTGCTATCTGCCTTATCGTATCGACTCGTGCAGGGATCGGCAACTTATTTTAAGTAGAGAGCTATTGTTCCTTAAATAATTTTAAAAAATCTTACCAAGTGCAGCATCAGACCTTTATAAACAGAGGAGATCTCCAGCAAATAAAGAAAAAATATATTCTCTTCTGCTTTATTTCATACACTTGTCAACGTTTCGGCCGATCTTTATTACTTTTTACTTTCTCTTACCTATGTGTATATGTAATAGGCCTATATATATAGAGAGAAAGTATTGGATTCATGTCAAAAATTCTATGTCGAGATTTTGACGGATATACACGTTTTGAGGTCCCCTAAATCCAAAAAAGTGGTTTTCCGACATGGTCTGTCTGTATGTCTGTGTGTCGGTGTGTCTGTCTATCTGTTTGAGTTCAATTTAACGGATAAAGGAATTTAGCCAGGAGGTTGAAATTTTATACTTAAGTTAGGCACCCCCATGGGACGTGACACGAAGCTTTTGAACAAAATCTGCCAAAGAGTACTAGTACTTTACTGATGTACTTTTTCAGTTTTTTTTTTCGATTTTCTCAAAATTTGCTTCAACGATTTTTTTTAAAATTCAAAAATCAATTAATTTTTAGATTCTCTTTAAAATGTATATTCTCATTTTGTCATTGAAATCTTCTGAAGACCAGTTTACTCTTGTACTCCTAGAAAAGATAGGAGAAATGGTTGCCATGGTAAAAATATAAATATTTTCTCATATAAATGTTACATCTTGAAAATCGAATGTACCGTACTGTCCGAAATTAAATACATGTCGACAAGAAAAATCTGGTGTGACAAGCACCAGTCTTTAGGCTGCCTTGATCTCCTAAATACACACTATATGTTCAGCCACTGCTACTGAAATTAATCTTGACTTGTTTCTCGGTGCTATTCGTTATTTAGTAACAGACGTTTCTTTGGGGCAATTTTGATATGAAGGGCGGTACCACACTATTAATTTATGTCAACATCTGATGATTGGTAAAGTCGAACTGTCCCACACAGCACGGAATATTGCAATCTTGCTCAATGTTGACAATATTGCGGCAACATTGATGCAATATTGCAGCTCAAACAGCAATATTGCTAGTTTGGAATATTGCCGCTGCAATGTCGCCAAGATTCGCAATGTTTCTGCAACATTGCTGCAATATTTTGTGCTGTTGGGGGTCTAACCAAATCACATATTTGACCCTTTACTTCAAAATGCTGACCCTAACAAGGAATTTAGGAAGTTTATTTTTATGATAACAGTTAATTTTTGGAAATGATGAATGCAACTATTTCACAATTGTTTGTAATACGAAATCACAGGAAAAATTCGTCAATATTTTATCATATCCAAATATGATTAGGTGCTTATTTCCTAATTCAAAATACTTAAAAATTTCTAAGTCATTTGCTTTTTTAAAAAATAAATAAATAAATTCAATGGTAATAGTTTTTCTTTTTTCACAAATAGGCCTATTTCGTTTTTTCCTATTTTGATTTTTTTTTAATATAACTTTTTCCGACCAGTTAATTTTGGTTATAAAGAGAGAAGAACAAAACTTGAAATTAAATTACTTTCTTTATTATAAACGATTTTGGAATGGGAAAGAAAAATACCATCAATATCAAATGACGATAAAAACGAGAGACGATAAAAGCTTTAGAACATTCCTAATAGAATAGAAAAATTTGATATTTTTATTCCATTTATTTTTCTATTTTATTGAAAAGAAACAATCGTTCTAGAACTTAATAATAAGAAAACGACAAGCAATTTGGAGCTTATTAGATTTTATTAAAATAACGTTATAATGATATATAAACAAAGGACTCACCAGTAGTAGCCTACAGATGAATATTTAGAAAATGGCGAAAAGATCAAGTCAGTCCAAGCATATTAGAGATTGAAATAAGCAATAGACTCTTATTATCAAAATAATTTTACAAATATGCCCTTGGATTTTAGCACAGTGATAGAGAACTCCCCTCCAGTGCTAAGAAGAGTCAGAGGATTCGCTTCCCATACGAGTGATGAAAATTTTTCTAAAATACTAATTAATTTAGAAAAATAAGGACGTGATCTAAATGGTCTCAGCTGCCTAAAAAGACCTTAAATAAATAAATAAATAAGAATAAGAATTTAGAACGTGTTTTGTTTATTAGAAGTTAGGCAACCCAAATGTCTAGCTCACTAATGGAATTTTTTGTTTTATTTCTCCAAAGCTCATCCATCTCCCATTATTTAGTACCGGGTTGACCGAGCTGGAGCTGTTTTTTTTGAGAAAATTGAAAAAAAGTACATTAATAAAGTACTAGTACTCGAATTTTTCCAAAGACAAGACCTAGCGAAAGAATTCGATGGTTTGAGCAGAAATCAAAACTTAAAGG
This sequence comes from Euborellia annulipes, assembly GCA_023213315.1. Classification (NCBI taxonomy): domain Eukaryota; kingdom Metazoa; phylum Arthropoda; class Insecta; order Dermaptera; family Anisolabididae; genus Euborellia; species Euborellia annulipes. The sequence continues at coordinate 25,795 of JAKCPI010027689.1, forward strand.
CTCAGAATTAGAAGTCTCTCTGGCTTCAAGATGTCCGAAGTTCGTTTCCCGACCTCAGGGACAAAAATTTGATCAAATTATTTCGGCTAATTTGAATAAATTAAAAAATACTTCTGGATTATGAGAATCACAACTTTAATTTCCTCTATTGTTATTAATCAATCCATTTGGTCTTCTTTAAATATAGATTAATCAAATGAAGAAAAAAAATAAAGATGGCAAATTTCCAAGTTTTCGCTCTGTCCAATCCTATATCGAGATGGATTGAGAGTAAAAAGAGACAAATAACTCATTTCGATGTTAGCCATATGAAAAAAGCCCTTTTCTGAACAGAAAATTATCTCTTGATGATAGATTGGAATGGATAGATAAATTTTTCAACTTCTTAGATAGAAAAATAATAGGGAATTCAATGCCTCGTCTTCTTATCTTCTTTCTTTCTCTACTAACTTGTATATAAACATTGAATTTTATCCAATGGAAAATAATAAATTAATACTTAGGAGATGAGGATTTACAGTTGGATAAAGAGTTGATAAATAGGAAAAAAAGAAGAGCCTTTCGGTCTGGGTTAAAACAATCTTCAGAGCTTATGGGCTTGACCATGACCGAAACGTCAGCCTATAATTACCAGCTCCTCTTCTTTTCTCTTATTTATACTATTTATCATTATTAGAGACATTGGCGGATCCAGAGGAGTTTCTCGGGGGGGTCGCACAGCACGCAATTTTTTCTTATTAACGGGAATTTAAAGGTGCATTCTGTAGTTGTTTACCAGAATATATATAGAAATCAAATTTTATATTAAAAACACAATTTTTTTCTCAAAAAAAAAAAAAAAATTTTCTCAAATCTCAGAGGGGGTACCCCCTTACCCCCTGTATCCGTCCTTGAGTAGAGACTAATAGATTCGTTTACTCCTTATTATTATTGTTATTATTTAGGCCAGGGTTTCCCAACCCTGTAACAAATGTTAATTCACCCAATAAAATTTAAAATGTAAATTTTGTATAGGCCTATACGTTACACATACAAATGAAGTAATAAATTTCCCTCTGGAAGACACACTATTTGATATTTAAACTAAAAAAAAAAAAAAAAAAAAATTGCCAAATCTTTTTTATTCTATCTAAATTTTTCTATATAGCCTATTGATATAAAAAAAAAACTTTAGAATTGGAGGAACAATTGTGCCAAACAGACTGAATGTCTGGATTTTATTCCAACCCGGAGAGAATCCCTTTGGCAAAATTGGGGGTGCTGAACGAATTGGAATTAGAAAATTTAAACAGTATTGATTGTTCCAGCCAGCAGGGGGGATTGTAATTGTTAAACAAATCAAAAACTACTAAATTAATTACTAAAAAATAAAATAAAATAAATATGAATTAGAATTTTTAATAAATAATTTACAAAAACCATCCCCCAGTATTAATATTAATCCTAGTTTATTTTGTGTTGTAATTTATAAAATATTTACTATTCATGTCAAAGGGGTTGTGGGGAGGGGGTGTAGAGTTGGCATTCTCCAGAGGTATAAACCAAAAGAGGGGAGTTTTCAGATGAAATATTCAAGTTAGTAATTAGAAGGGAGTTCACTACCCATGAAGGTTGTTACTCTGGACACGAAATTTTCTTAAGTAAATATAGAATTTTATTCGTTCATTTACATTTTCAAATGAGGATATAATTAGAGAAATTAATTTAATTAATGTGCCTTGGGTCAGAGGTAAAGGTATAGCCTCTGTGCTAGAAGTATCAGTTTCACTTGCAGAGCAATGAAATTCTATATTATATAGTCTAGTAATTAAATTTAGGAAAATAGACACCGGCTAAAAATGATCTCAGATGCCAAAAATGACCTTCAAAAAAATCTGGTGTGACTGGTCGCACACAACTTTCTCTTACTTTTTTTTTAAACACTTTTTTCCATTCACACACACATATTCACACAGTCTTTTCGGCAATTTAGGCCATATAAGACTTTAAACGAAAAATATGAAAGTACATCAGTAAAGTATTAGTACCTTTTGTCTGATTTCGTTTAAAAAGTTTATTTTCCCGCCTCAAGGGATTATCTAACTTAAATGTAAAATTTGGATCCTTCTAGTTCATTTCCTCCTTACTTGAAATTGTACACAGACAGACCAAGTTCCGAAAACTCTGGGTTCTCAAAACGTGTATATCCATCAAAATCTCGACATCGAATTTTTTGACATGAAACTAATACTTTCTCTCTATATATTAAAATATATAGGCCTATATAAAAATTTCATCCATTAATGCTAAGATCAAGTCCTACTTTTGTAAAATGCTTGCATTGTCAACTTCTTTAATCAATAGACATTTTTAATATGGAATTTATTAGAGTTTAATTATTGCGTAAAATATTTTTTAATTCAAATTTTTTTTTCCTGATTTTAATTAAAAATTTACATTTCAACCTAACCCGTAGAGCAAGCAATATGCTCGCCTGTCTGTCTGTCTGTCTCGCTAATGGAAATTTCTAAAGCCTTTTTCGTTATATCTATTTAATATAGTATGTAAAATGAAACTTTCTTGACTCAGGATTGTGGAAAAAATTACGAATATTTATAAAAAACCTTTAAGATTTTTAAAAACAGTACTTGAAATATTTAATATACTTATGCCGGGTTGCAAGGGGGACAGGGAGCGAAGGTGTTACGCATGTTTTTCCCTATAAGAGGGCGTTGTGTGTCATAAAAAGTATGCCCCAAAAAATCAAGTAATTCAAACATTTGCCAAGAGATGT
>JAKCPI010027690.1:0-39186 GCA_023213315.1 Euborellia annulipes
CTAGATATGTTAATATATATAGAGAGAAAGTATTGGATTCATGTCAAAAATTCGATGCCGAGATTTTTATGGATATACACGTTTTGAGGTCCCCTGAATTCAAAAAAGTGCTTTTCGCTAACATGGTCTGTCTGTGTGTGTTCAATTTAAACCATGAATGAATTGAGCTAGAAGGTTGAAATTTTTTTATATTTAAGTTAGACACCCACCCAGGGCGTGAAAAATAAGTTTTTGATCAAAATTATCCCTTATATATATACATTTATTCAATTAATCAAATTATTTATATAATATATATATATATATAATTATAAATTATAGAGAGCTATGATATTATTCAACATTTAGCCATACAGTAGCTGGTATTTTGTGAAAAATAGTATTGATAGATTCTAAACATTCCACCTGAATCAATTTTTGTCACCTTAGCACAAACGACGAAACGGCTCAAAATAAAATAAAAAAGTTTTTATAAAACAAGAAAATCTAATTAGTGAATATTTTTCGAAGGGTTTTCCAAATAATTTATAGCAAATGTTACCCGGAGCGACTCCGTGATTAAACGAATCTTTCAAATTTGTTCACTTCTTTATATTATGTAAAGCAAAGATGGGTTATGCCTGTGCTACAGTGAAAAGTCAATTGTTGATTTTGAAAGAGCGTGATCTATGGAATTTAAGATGCAATCAGACGATGTTCCACCATTCTGACCATATCAGCCATATTCTGGCGGTAAAATTTATTTCATTTAGTCATAAACTATATTTTTGAGTGAGTTAATCTTAATCACTGAATCCTAATCCCCATGAAAAAAGATTATTGAACTGGAAAGCTGGTGAATCTTGTAGACGCGAGGCTTAGTTTTGGTTTTAATAGTTAAGCTTCTCTTAATGTCTCTAAATACTTAGTAATCACACCCCCTTTTATTATACTAAGATTTCCTATTGTCGCAACAAAGTAAACGCTTTCATCAAGAGATTTATTCTCAGAATCTTGTCATTTGCTTTTTTCATTGTAACTATGTGGTATTTTGAGTGCGGCTTTAAAGCCTTAAATATATTTGTCTTCTGTTAGACATAATATAGAGGTATTAGAGGTAGTAAAGCAATAGTTGAAATATTTATAACACCCAAGGTATTAAAATGAAAAAGAGAAGAGGGATTTTTTGTTGTATCTGGGGTGGGGAGGGGAGAGAGAAAATATCCTTTTGATTGTTTCTGCATTTGATATGTCTCTCACTTTATATAAATAAAATAACCACAAAGCCCACCTTCGGCGGCCCTTGGACTACCATGCTCGCCTTTGGTGAGCAAGTTTATTACAATTTAGGATATTATTTGTTGCATTGCAGGTGTGCTCTAGATTTAATATCTCACTGAAAGGAGGACCTTGAGTTCAAATGAGGGTGCTGGGGTCAACAGGTCTATTTTTGATTGCCTAAAGGGTCAGCTGGTCATATATCATAAAGCTGGGTATCCACTACGCGCTCCAAGAGGACGAACATTTGCGCGCGTTCCGGCCGCGCGAAATGGATACAATTTTGGAACGCGCGCCAATGTGTTCGTTGGAACGCTCGAACCTGGAGCGGGCCGTTCCATCTGGTGTCGATTTTTTAACCGCGCATCAAAGGTGCAGCGCGCGCCAGTTGAGACGGACGATAGTACTATTTTGTATGTTTGTGCGTTCCAAGCGATGGATAAGCAAAGTCGGCACAAAATTTTTAAAAAATTTCCAAATTCGTCAAAAATCGATTTTTCTTTTTTTTTTTTAATTTTATAAACGAAAAAAATACGTTTGTCAAATTTTCGACTTAAAATATTAATTTTTAAAGGTCCCTCAAAAGTAGATGCAATACTTCAAGTAGTTAATATTCCCCTATTAAATTAATTGTTGTATGTATAATAACTAAAAACAAATGACTGGTAGACCAGACCTAAACCTGTGGCTTTGTTTTTATTTTATTTCACCCTCTCTTACGCAAACATGACAAATTAAACACTGTGGTCTGGGAATTTTTTTTATCCCCGAGTTATCTAAGCGGATTTAGATGTAGCCACAGACCATATTACCAATATATGAATATATTGTTTAAAGAGTTAAACTACAACAATTTTTCATGACTTACGGATACGGATATCTTTCTATTTAAAATGTAATTTTTAATAAAACGTTGAACCCTTGAGTTAGGACAAAGATTACCACCAAATCGGATCATTTGATATAAAAGGCTATATATCGAACAAGACGGTATCATCCAGATTTCTTATATAATTTAAATTTTGGGATTTAATTTTAAATCACCAATTTGAAATGAATAATTGCTTTTTATTTGGGAATTTCCTTGCGGATGAGATGTCAGGAGAAAAAAAAACAGCAATAATTTTTATAAACCGCCTTATACTACGCAAATATTTGGGCCGATGTAATTCCTGGCCACTTTCAGTGCATGATAGATTTAGATCATTAGAGGTCCTTTGTTACAAATATTTGAATGGATAGCCGAGGTGCAAACGAGATTCAAATGTTCGTTTACGTCTTTCTCTACATCAATGTTTCTCAAACTATGCGCCGCGGTGCTCCAGGACACCGTGAAAATTTTTCTATACGAAATTAAATTAATTTTTCGCTGTTAGCCGAAAAACTAAAGTCAGGATATTTAATTATTTATCAAATAAAATTGCAAACAGAGTGGATATCTGAATTTAAAATGAAGAAAAACTACCAGGGTATTAGTTTGATAACTTATGGTTTGCCTTCAGATTTGGCATGCGGCACCGCGGAAAAAAACTTTAAGGGAGCCGAAAACAGAAAAAGTTTGGGAACCCCTGCTCTACATGATATTTGATTAATAATAATAATAATTAAGGAAAAATAGATATATTATTTATTAATTGCAATATAATATTAACAGTAAATACCTCGTAGCCGAAAGAGTAAAATAAATAAAAATAAAAAAAAACAGTATATTAGAGGCAGCTAGTATCATTTCATTTATTTAATACCCATTAGGCTGACGTTTCGGTCTCGGTCGAGACCATCTTCAGAGCTTATGGGCTGTCAATATGAGATAAATAACATAGACTCAATTATATAATTCATACCAATAAGTTATTACTTAAGTATATAAATATAAATCAATATACAGAGGTTTAAAACAACTGAGTATTAGAGTGGCCGCAAAAAACAAAATTTTTTAATTTCTTTCGGCCGAACATCCTAAAAGTTGTCTTTTGACTAGAAAATGATAATGGCAAAGTTTAAGCTAAATTGGGTAACGTTAACCCGTGCCTCATCGGGGTTAAAATTTTGAGAAAGTGCGATTTTATCTAAAAATTCACAGTTTTTACTTCATAAAACGAAAACAAAGTATCGTAGAAAAATGAATCTTGGCTTATTTCATAGCAAATTTAATTCTCTTGAGGTTTTATAATAACCATTTTTTCATTAAAACTTATAGATTTAGTGATATTTACAAATTAGCATTTCGATTTTGATATATTGCTCTTTCTGAAAAATAAGTGGAAAATCACAATATAGACGATTCGATATAACAATTTGCCGGGAAAATATTCCGAAGGGAATAAAATTTTTACTACCCCATACTCTAGAATGCCAATCCTAAATTTTCGACCTCGAGGACCGTGTGGGGGGAGGGGAGGGGGACAAAAACCTCAAAAATTTGAGAAATCTTCAGGTATTTTGTCAAATTGACCGGCCGAATTTCGGTTAGTATTAAGTCTACGAATTCGTTTTATATACCAAGTTTTAGCAAATTTAATGCTCTACAACTTTGTATTGTGCTATATTTCACAAAATATAAATAGTTTACGAGATATAAGCAAAAACCTGAAGATTTCTCAAATTTTTGAGCCTTTTGTCCCCCTCCCCTCCCCCCCCCCACACGGTCTTTGAGGTCGAAAGTTTAGGATTGGCATTCTAGAGTATGGGGTAGTGAAAATTTCATTCTTGTCGGAATATTTTCCCGGCAAAATATTATATCGAATGGTCTATATCAGTGATTTCCAAACTTTATGTTACCACGTCTACCTTAAAAATATTTAATCTTATGACGTCCCCTCTCCCGCATTATATAAAATAATACAAAAACAAAAATTTTTAATGCTAAAAAATATAATATTATATTAAAGCGGAGTCAAAAAAAAAATTCCTAGTTATTGAATGAAAATTTTATTACAATTTTAATTTTGAAATTAAAATTTTCTTTTATTCTCGCCTTCGGCTCTTAAGAAGGCCGAAACGTCACCATAATTTTGGCTGCATACAAGGGCGGATCCAGAGGTGTTTCTCGGGGGGGGGGGGGGTAATCTGGTGTGACTCGTCGCACAGCACACTATTTTTTTTTAATTTCGGTAATTTAAAAGCGCATTCTGTACTTGTGTGCAGAATATAAATACACATCAAATTTTCAAGTATTAATTTTAAAAATTTTACATTAAAAATAAATTTTTTTGCAAGAAAAAGGTATTTTTTTCGAATCTCGGGGGGGGGGGGTAATTACCCCCTTTACCCCCCCCCCCCTTGTATCCGCCCTTGGCTGCATATGACTAGGAATTTTTTTTTTTGACTCCGCGAGAATAAATAAAAAAAATATTTTTTTTAAATTTATATTAAAACTAGCAATCTTTTGGAAAATTAGTCCTGGTGGCCAATATTCGCCCCTCCCCTTAGGCTAGTTATTTTATTTTGAAATTATTTTATTTTAATTTTAAACCCTTAATCCACTCCTGAGTAAAAGTATATTAAAGTAATTTGATTAACAAAAATATAGGCCAAATAGAAAGAATATAATGGTAAATAATGGGGACTTAAGAAAAGATAAAAAAAATGCCATCAGGCTTGGTGTAGTTGGTAGCGTGCCTACCTTCTATACCGAACGTCGAGGGTTCGGACCCCTGTCAGTCCGAAATGGATACCAAATGGCTTAAATTGAAATGCCTGGACCCCCAATATGTATATTATTAATTAATAACGGGTATCGTATAAAGTCTTATATGGCCTGAGTTGCCGAAAAGACTGTTGTGTGTGTGTGTGTGTGTGTGTGTGAATGTGAGTGTGAATGAGAAAGTGTTTAAAAAAAAAAAGATAAAAAATAAAAAACAAATTTTTTTCAATGACACACTCCCCCTCCCCCTGTCAACAGCTTATATTCACCCTCTACCCTTAATGCAAAATATTTAATTTCATATTCAAAAGAATCGTTTTTCGCACTCAAATTATTTGTTTCTATCATTTTTTTTTTTTGGCAACGATAAAATGCATAATAATTACCTTTAATAAGACTCTCAAGAGGGTGGGCTGGTTGACGGTGAGGTCAGGGTGGGTTACACTATATTAATTATTCACTTTGATTCACTTTAAACACAAAAAAGACAGCAGCGCCTACAACCCGGCCACACACTCGACTGAACGAGAGACTCGACTCTCTCTGAATAGGAATAAATAGATGGACATAGCAATTCCCTTTTTATTAAAAGTAAAAAAATACCTTTTGCTCTAATCTAACTATATTTAGAGTTGGAAAAAAATGTCAACAAGTGATTTGGAATTTTCCAAGGCCTTTCTTAAATAATCAACCCTTCATCCCCCCTAATCAAAATAATAATCAACGCTATTTTTTGAATGTTTTCTATTTATTTTGGCTTCCATTTAGCTAAAATAAATTTAAAAAACATTCTTTTCAATTTTTCAACCCTTTATCCAATCCTAATAAATAAAATAATTAACAATGCTATCGCCTTCGGCGAGCTTCGCGTCTAGTCAGAAAAAAATTAAAACCCTGAAAAACTTCCCTGGACCGCCTTTGGGTTTTACACATAGTATAATTTTCTAGAATGAGTCTTACTTTAAATCACTGGTTTCCAAACTTTATGTTACAACGCCTCCCTTAAAAATATTTAATCGTATGACGCCCCCTCCCCTATAGATTTAATAAAATAATACAAAAACAAAAATTTTTAATACTAAAAAATTTAAATTTATATAAAAATATTTTTTTTTATTTATTATTTTAATTAAAAACTCCGTCCCAGAATCATCTAAATTATTTTATTTATAAAACTAGCAATCATTTGGAAAATTGATCTTGGTGGCCAATATTCGCGCCTCCCCTTAGACTAGTCCGCGTCTCCCTAGGGAGGCGCGCCTCACAGTTTGGAAAACGCTGGTCTATATTGTGATTTTCCACTTATTTTTCAGAAAGAGCAATATCGTCGCCTGAATCACGTAGTGGCGTATCTCAATTTCTATCATTTTTCAGGAGAGCTGTTTATAGTTCGTGTTGTTATATTAAATGTGTAGATACGCAAAACCAAAAAACCTAAATAATACGAAAAAACATGGAAATACAGATGCTTCACTTTGTGATAATGTAAAGAACGCCAGGACACGGCCATAGCGTTATATCTCAATTTTTAATTTTTTTGTAATAATCCTCATTATTGCAGGCCACATCGGACTTATTCTAATTTTTTATTCGTAGTATCTTATTTATCCTTAATCCATTTTGTTGATAAATCATTTTATTAATGAAAAATTTCATGTCAAGTGCCAGCTTTCTATAAGGATAACATCTTGACACTTTAACTCCTATTCCAATTTAGTTTATAGAATATTTGTTGTTGTGAAAGAGAAAAAAAATGCAGGGAAGCGAATATAATGGTTTTAGAAAAAAAATAAATAAATCAGGAAAGCGGAAAAATTCCAAGTTTCCACAAAGACACATGCCTGAAAATTTATCTAAATCTTTAACATCGTTAATTGTATAAAATAATCCTATTAAATCTTTTAAAACTTTTAAGAATTTATTACTTGACCTCGGGAAAGCCAACAAACGAAAAAGTTGTAGTAATATTTTTTTTTAATTCAATGAATAAACCATGGATTAAATTTAAAACAACTTCACATATAAATACATATTCAGAACATATAAAAAGAATTTTTATGAAAAGAAGGTATAAAAAGAGAAAATAAAAATGTAATCGAGTTTGATACTGACAGACAAGCCTATTTGAATTTTGAAATAAGATTAATTCATTCAGGTTTTTTAATTTTTATAATAGCCTATTATGATTAAATTTTTCTCTCTTCAAGAAAAATCTGGTGTCATACTCGTGTGGTTATTAAAGCTTTTGTGGTTTGAATTATTAGTATTAGGAAAATTTTTAATTATAGACATGGACGTAACTAAAGAATTTGGCTGGGGGAGCCATGGTGGGCCTGGAATTTTCTCATTTTTTCTTGAGGCAAGGAGCTTTCTGGGGGGGGGGGCACGAGCCTTCTGGGGGGAGGGTCTCCCTGCACCCCCTAGTTAGGCCCATGATTATAGACCACACTTTTGTATTAATTATTTATATTTTTAATTTGGTCTATAAATAAAAATTTTCCTAGTTATACTCATATTTGTATTTCTGTAGTTTTCCTTTTGATTTTCGTTGGTCTACGAATTTGAACAATTATCCAAGAAAAAATCAAAATGAATTAAAAGGAGAAAATAATTGAACCAATGAAGTACAGTACGTGGCTGTTGATTTATACAAAAGGAAGGGAGCAGGAACAGTCAAAAAATTGAAGCATCCGATTTTCAACAATTACCGAGTCGTTTCGGAACCTTATTCTCCCATCATCAGTCTTTCAAATTGTACTCGGAGTTGTCAGTTATCCCGAAAAGTCTCGGTAATGTTGAAAATCGGAGGCTGCTCCTGCTCCCTTCCTTTTGAGAAAATAATTGAATAAAATTGTTTAATTAAAATAATGTTTTGTGTTATACTATATGTTTCGAAAATTTGTATTGTTGTTAGCCACAGTGATCCTATGCTTCCAAGCAGCAGCATAACTAGGTGGGGGGCGAAGGGGGCGCTCGCTTTTTCAATAAATAATAATAATAATATAATAAATAATAATAATAATAAATATATTGTCGACCGAACTCTCCAGCTGATCACGAATGTTTTAACGATGTTCGAACTAACATCCCCCTTGGACCTTTCTTTTCAATGCATTCTTCATTGAATAAGTTATTAAACATTTTCCTTCGTAATGTGAAATGTAATTTTATTGGCATTTTTTGACCATGATCCATTGATAAATTTTGATGAAACCACCCTTCTACCCTCCACGATAAATGTCTTCTATGCCACGTACATGCAATCTCTACTCTATACCAACCAAAAACAAGTCAAGGGAATGAATTATTTATTATCTCTTCTAATAAATCCACCTATAAAATTTCCTCTTTCTAATTTTTATTAATTGATACTGACAATTAAATATCTCTCAGCAGTTTAAGAAATTACGTGATATTCCTTCTTGATTAAGACCTAGATAATTTATTTTCTTTTCAAAATATAAATGATGACTTAAATCCATTCAGAATATTACAATATTAATTTAATTAGCTATTCAAAGGGTGATTGAAAAAGTTGCGAAATTTTTATTTTATTTTTTTAATCGGAAATTGACCTCTTTCCAAAAAAAGAACAACAAATATAAATACGTATAAGCCTTTTAAGCAGAAGCCCTCCAAGGTATAATTGATTTTGTTTGACAGAAAAAAAGGGTTGGTTTCCTTATAGCGATTTGAAAGAGTTCACTTGCTCAATCAGAGCTATTTAACTCTAACATTCTCCGGCCAAGTGTTTTTTTTTTATTTAATCTCTTTCTATTGACATATCTTTATAAATCCTATGACTCTGCCTTCTTTTTCTCTCGACCTTTTTTTTTTTTGTCCTTTATAAAGGAAGAGAAAATTCAATAACTTATAGGCAGGCTACTATTGAAGTTGTAGGAAAAAAGTGGTTTTTAATCAACAGTAAAATTTTTCTAAAGAATAATATTCAATAAGATTATTATTTTTATTAATTTCTTTTTGAATTAAAAAACTTTATTACTCTGATCTGATTAGCCGTTCGGAATCTACAGGGGTTTTAAACTTTCAAATTAGAATGAAAAATAAAATGAAATGATAGGAACAAAATAAATGGTGAAAAAATCATACTTTCTAACCGTATATTCAACATAATTATACCTCTTAAGACAGAGGAGATATTCAAGCCGCTAAACTTTTTCGTGCATACCTCTCTAACCGGCCGCTATAGATACGATTTATAAGATGTTGTCACGTCAAAAAAAAATATCAACACATATTTACTTTTTCTTTTATTTATTTTAAGTATAATAAAATTGGATTTAAAGCTTTGAATTTTGATTCTTTTATCAGGAAAGTTATTCAGAAGGTTCAAAATCCTAAATTAAGAAAATTTATTTCCTGGGGCGCTGGGAACGCATTTTTGATAGGAACGCGTTTTTGTTACGTTACATTTTCTCCCAATTCACCCTGAGTAAGCCGCGTTAAAGAACTTATTAGTTCCAAAAAATATTATTTATATGATAATTTTTTTTAAGGTCTTTTTCGGCATCTAACACCATCCCTATTAATTTCAAATGATTTGTTAACAATTCAAATGAAATAAATTTTTCTCGCTTGGGATGGGAAGCGAACCGGGGGCCCGCCATGAAAAGCTAAGTCTTCTCTCTGAGCCACAGGTCACGGGCTATTTATATGATAATAAACATAATAAAAATTAAAACAGTTATGCATTAAGTTAGCCACCTCATCCTCCCGCTTCTCTCTCCATCGCCACACAAATACAAACAAACAAAAGATCCAATTTTGATGTAAAACCTTTAGCTTTTCTCGTATGAACCTATAAACATCGTATGTCACGTATTGTTCCCGAGATCTCGATTTGATGAGAAATCGTTTATATCGGCCGACACTTTGAGGAAATGGCAATTCCTTATTCAGTGTCCTTCAAAAATATATATGGCCAAACAAACTCGCCAAGTCCATTTTTTGCTTGAATTCAAAGGATCGCTATATCATTTAAATAAGCTTAGGCTTTTCGATCTTTGCAGCCCTTCCACCCTACTCAATATGCGTATTACTTGAGCATGGAGATCTTTTTTTACCAAAATAATAACATTTTACTATTTCATTAAAAATCAAAATAGGACTATATTTTAAATTTATATCATTATTTTGGTTAATAAATAAAAACTTAAAAATTATCAATTTATTGTTTATTATCATCGAAGAAAAATTCAGTGTAACCGGGAATCGAACTCGCCCTCATACATTCCTTGACCATCGGAAAAGTAGGAGAACAGCCACCCCGTCCGCCTGAGGCAGGCTTTCCTTAATCATGTGCTGCAATTTTTCAAACTACTCATTTCAGATAATTATTATTTTTTTTTTTTGTTTTAAATTTATATAAGGTTTTTTCTTTCTGTTCATCGTCCCAATCCCTCATTTATGATCCTAGTGAGAAGGCTAGAATGTTGGCTGATGTTTTTGAGAAACAGTTCACTAATAATAAACCTTTGCCGTCGGACAGAAAATTTACTCAAGAGTTGAATAAAATATCAAAAAGGTGCAGTCAGATTATTCAAATTCCACAGAAGGAGATCTAAGTCCATTTAGACCCCATCCCTCTTTATTTCAAATGATTGGTAGCCAATTCAAATGAAATAAATTTTTTTCGCTTGGAACGGGAAGCGAACCCGGGACCCAAGGATCGAGAAACTAATGTCTTCTCACTGAGCCACGGGCAGATAATTAATTATAAATATAAAAGTCTGGGTTATTAAGAAATATATCACCTCCACACTTATTTTAAAAATAAACTACGCTTATTCACGCTCTTAAGAGGGTAGTTGTATAGTGGTAAAGTTTTGCAGCTTTGTTGCCTTTGTTTCTTGTTCCCGTGGGAATAAAGACCAACAAACATATTTGGCTCGGGTCCGCCTGCGACAACGGATCCTCGCCTTTATTTAAGTTTGAAAATCTTGAAGCACAATTTTTTTTTTATAAATAACTTCTGAACCTGAGAAAGACATGGTTCACGATAATAATTTACTCTTCTCTTCGGGGCAATTAAATTATCATTTTAATACTTTCTTAGTACCACTTAGCCCTCTAAATTTCCTTAACCTTAAAACATAATCAGCACGTTTTAAATAATATAAACTTTATAAAAAAGAAAAAACTAAAAACTACAATTAAAAGAATAATCACAAGTCTTTAGTTCCTTCCAGGTTGGAAAGTGCTGCTACAAGGAATTCCGTATTTTCACTTTCTCTTACCTCTATATATATGTTAATATATATATAGCTGCCATGATACATCAACGACATTAAATCCATTCCTAGATCTTTCCTTAGACATAGCTCGAACACGGTCTATACAAGATGCTTTGAGATTATTTTTTGACGTTGAATCTGTAGATTATCATTGTATCAAGTGCCAAACCAGAGGCCCAGCGCAAAAGCAATTTTTAATTAAAAGTGTACCAAAGCTTTTGTGTTTACATTTAAAACGATTTCATAATAACCATAGTAAATTCAATGGATCAATTCCATTCGCCCAAGTCCTAGATTTATCCAAATATGTGATAAAATCTTCGCTACATAATAACAATTCACTATCTACAAATAGAAAGTTAGCCTATACATTTGTTGCATCTATTAATCACAATGGACAAAACCTCTCAAGTGGACATTATACTACATATGCAGTCACTGCCAATAATAAGATTGCTGTTTTTGATGAGCAGGTGGACAATTTTCATTCTTCTCCAACAAATATCGAACGAGATATGTACGTTCTTTTTTACCAATGTAAAGAAATATTTTCACCAAAAACTCAAAATACATCTAATGGGCATCATATGATGAGCAAAAATTCTGATATGAGTGTTCATACATTTAATGGGAAAAATGATACCACAACAATGACACCATCCACAAAAGTCATTCTTAACGGAACTAAAAGGCCCTTCTCCTCGTTGGGTGATCCCCTTTCGCCCATCCTCTTCAATCTGGTGGTAGATGCGGTCTTAGCTAATGCCGACCTCGATGTGGGTTTTACTCTTGGTGGCGAGCGTGTCGGGGTCTTGGCATTTGCTGATGATCTTGGGCTTATCGCCGAGACGGAGACGGGCCTGCAACATAATATCTCTGCGCTGGAGCGCGTAATGAACGGTTTTGGCTTGTTCCTCAATTCCGAAAAATGCAGGTCCCTATCCGTCATACCGTCTGACAAAACGAGAAAGGTCAAGGTGGTAGACGAACCAATAGTGGAGCTCTTGGCGGGCGAGCGATTGATGCCGATTAAGGTAAATGAGGCATGGCGGTACCTGGGTGTGCTCTTTACACATTCAGGCGCCCTACCGGTCTCCCCTGACCTGAAAGGGGCAATCGCTCGCCTGACAAGGGCCCCGCTGAGGCCAACAACGTCTGGAGATCCTTAGGGGTTATGTCATCCCTGAAGAGCTGCATCGGCTGACGCTGGGGCGAGTCAATAGACAAACCCTAGCGGACGCGGATCGCGCGATCAGGGCTGCCATTAGGAGGTGGCTACGTCTCCCGCGCGACACGGCGCTTGGTTTTTTTCATGCTCCTGTGCGCCCGGGAGGCTTGGGCATTCCCTCCTTGGAGCTGTTCGTCCCTGGGCTCACGTTGTCTAGACTTTCTCGTTTGGGTAAAACACCTCTCACCCGGGCTGCATGTAAATCCCATTTTGTCCTCTCCAAACTTGACTGGGCACGAAAGTGCTTAGTCAGGGATGGTTCCCTGCTCTCAACTAAGGCGAAGCGCGAGCGATACTGGGTCACGCGTCTCCACTCCTCGGTGGATGGCAAGGAGCTGCGCAGTGCCCCCCTCCAGTCGGTGTCTTCCGCATGGATAAGGGAGCGTGCCGATAAAGTTACTCGGTACCCTGAGCTTTTGAGCGGGGGGCCGGCGCGGCTCTTGGGGTCTTAAAAAAAAAAATGTGTGATTGAGTTGTGTGTATTTGTGTGTCTGTTCTAGGTTCCCGTCCACCGTGTGGTCTCTGTGTGTCGGAGCACAGTGATCCGGTGGTGGACGGTTTGAGCAAATAGCTCGCGGGTTGGGGTTTCCCCAGTGGCCCGATCCCTCTCGCCTCGTTGTCATTGTGCCGCTTTTGCGGCCGGATCGCTTACTGGTGAATGCTGTCCATCGTGGGGCTGGTCCTCGGCGGGGAAATGGCCGGATTTCGCGGCTGGGGGCCGCTGAGCGTCGACGAATGAGTTTAATATCCACAAGTTGTCTCACTTTGTGAACTCCCCTTCCAAGTGTTTTTGTTCGCTTGGCAGGGGAGTAATTCATACATCATCTATGTATTTTTTTTAAATGAGATCAATAAACGGGGGGTTGAGGTTGGGTTTTACCCAACTCTTGGCCTCTCATACTAAGAGAAAGTTGTGTGCTGTGCGCCAGTCACACCTGATTTTTTTAAATGATTTATTCATAGATTATTTAAATATCATTATAAATTTTCTTTGAAAAATAAAATTCCAGGCTTCATTAAGCAATTCCTTTCACGTATGTATTTAACTTACATTTAAAAAAACCGATTCGTTTTACGAGTAAACAAATATTTTGATTTGAAAACATACCAGTGATACGCTGGCTGTGTTATTTTTAATTAATTCAAAATGTTTATTGATCTGTAGTAAAAAGAGATGAGAGCATGCTCTCGTCATATATTCAATTTTCCCCATGATTAGGCATTTGGAATCTACTTATCTTCGATTAAATTCAAATTTCATTGGCTTTTTTTTTAGTTGAAATTTAACTCAATTTTACAAATTACAAAAAAAAAAAAAAAAAAAAAAAAAAAAATTAAAACTGGTAAAAGAGAAATTAAGAGAGGAATAACAATATTTTATTTTCAAATAATTTTTAACTTTGCCCACCAACCATAGGTTGGTCAGATAAAGTTTATGTAATCGTAAAAAAAAATCGAAATTGAACTGAAGCTGCCAAAATGCGTTTTGAGGTCCCCTGAATCCATTTAAGTGTACTTTTTGGTTTGATCGTTTTTTTTTTAAATAAAACCAAATGCCTTTCTCCACCTTATCTTGTTTTAATTTGAAATACGTATTTTGATAAGGCCATCATCCTCAGGGCGGTTTGGCTTAATTTATGAATATTTTTGAATATTAAAGGAATATAATTAGTCTGAGATATTTGCTTTTGTTTCATCGTTGTAAAATCTATTATTATTACTAGCCGTATTGTAAATATAATTTTTTTGGGGGAGGGTTTGGTCAATTCGATAGATTAACCTTCCTCATAAATACATTTTTAATAAATTATTTTGTATAATTTCTAACAACGTTTAAAATTTCAAAATTTCAACGCTATATTTTTATTTAAATTTTTTTTATATCTGGGAGGAGGAGGGGGGGGGGGGTTGACGCCCCTGATTACTACTTATATATTAAAAAGAATTTTGGACTCTACTTTTAATTATAGTAGGACAGCTACGGGGGTGGTAATTATTGTATACAAATTTTTTCATAGTAAAAAAACCCCGGAAATATTAAAAATCTACTAATCGACAATTTTATAGAATAAAAAAATATCTTATCTTATAAAATCCGAAGGCCAATAGTAGATGTAAAAAATAAATTATAACTAACAAATTATATTAACTTTATATAGACCTATTTCAATTAAATAAAATATCATTATCGCCTCAAAGAGGCCTAGAAGATTATGAAATAACGTAGTGACGGATTTAGACATTAAGGGGCTCGGGGAAAAATAAAAAAGTGCGTATGAAAAATATTTTTCTTGGTGTGTTTCCCTACACATTGACACTACTATCACCTCTTTAGGTTCTCTTAATAAATATATAAGAATTTTCAAAGTTGTAACGTCTTTTTTGAAACACCCCATATAATATTTATTGAAATTAAATTTAATTAATTTAACTTTGGACTGTGAGCGAATCACTGGATCTTTATGAAGATTTTTTTGCTTTCTCTTATTTATCTCAGGTCTAACGGACAGGTGCAATGCAATCGATTATATATTAATTAATTTAAGTAATTTTAATAGTGTTTGGGTCATTTTGCGAATTATTTGTTGTACTTTTTTATTTGATTCTCATGCTTGGAAAATAAATCTAAACTTTTTTTTATATGATTTTAAAATTTTTATTCACGAAAAATTCATAAGAAAAGGAAACTTTTTAAATGGACGAATATTCTAAATATCCGGCTGGTTTTTGTTTAGTCCGTTTAATAAAAGGTCAACGCGATTCGAATTCCTGAGACTCTAAACGAGGATCGTGGGGGTCACAGGGGGGCCATTTGTTAAGAAGGAAAGGACTGGAGAGATATTCGGTCGAATGACAATTAATTAGCAAGCGAAGCACTAGCGGGTATGGGGTTAGTAAAGGGGTACGAGTCGGAAAACTATTCTCTAGCCGGCAGTTGCGGATTGCCAACATTCCAGACCCCTAGCAGCAGAGCTATAGCCACTCTCTCTCTCTCTCCCTTTTGGAATTAATGTTTCATCCACTTGGTATTAATCTACCATTTCTACCACTACTCTCTTCCTTGAGGTTCCATTCGAGAAGTGGCCTCTGTTTGCAGAGATCGTGTTAAATGTTAAATATTAGAATTCAATGTATTGTCTTGTTTTAACTCACTGCATAACTTGAATCCAATTATGATTTACCTAAACGACAATATTGAATAAATTCAATTCGTTTAAGGAAATCTTCCGAGATATCTTAATCAGTACAAACAAACTAGAATTCAAATTAAATCAGCGATCTTAAATGGAAAATGAATTTCTAAAAAATACTACTTTTTTTTACTTTCTCTTACCTCTATATATATATATGTTAATATATAGAGAAAGTATTGGATTCATGTCAAAAATTCGATCTCAAGATTTTGATGGATATACACGTTTTGAGGTCCCCTGAATCCAAAAAAGTGGTTTTCGCGACATGGTCTGTCTGCGTGTGTGTGTTCAATTTTAAGCATGAAGGAATTGAGCTATGAGGCTGAAATTTTATATTTAAGTTAAACACCCCCGGAATCGGAAAAATAAGCTTTTAATCAAAATCGGCCAAGAGTACTAGTACTTTACTGATGTACTTTTTCACTTTTTTTCGTTTTTCTCAAAATTCGCTCTAACGATTTTGTTTAAAATTCAAAAATCTATTAGTTTTATATTCTCTTTAAAATGTTTATTCTCATTTTGTCATTGAAATCTTCTGAAGACCACTTTACTCTTAACAAAAAATGCCTATCTTTTATCAATTTAATATACGACTATAGAATAAGCAAGTGTTGAATATAAAATAAATTAAACATACGTTTATTTTTAAAGATCCTGACGAGGCCCTCTAAATAAGAACCGACACCCGAGTCTATTAATCTCTCTAAAATTTTGCACACCACTCCAAACTTACTAATATACAGTATTATTACTAGGTAAGCTCTTATCACTTCCCTTATAAACAGAGACAACCAACGCCCTTGAAAAATACTTAAAAAGTACATCAGTAGGGCACTAGTATTTTTGGCCGATATTGTTTAAAAGCTTATTTTCACGCTTTTTCGGCATCAAAGGCCATTTTTTCGAATGATTCATTTGAAATAAATATTTCTCGGGACGGGAAGCGACCTCGCGACCGCAGACACGAGACTCATTTGAATTAATTCCTTTAAATTAAATTTTTTTTTTAGGAAGGTTTGTCAAAATATGATATTCGAAGGGCCCTTCGCGGATTTACTTTCAAAGCTTGATTTTTTTTTTTTTTCAAATAGTAGATACAGTATATATCAATAGATTAAGTTCTAATCAAAAAGAAAAGATAAGTACCATACTCAAAAGGAAGATTCTACCTTAAAATGGCTTGGAAGAATTTCTCAATTTTGTAATAAAAAAACTACAAGACTTAATTAATTCAATATTGCCAAATACCATTTCAATTCAGAGAATCATAACTTTAACAAACTATTATATTAATAATAAGTATTTGATTTAATTTATTTGAAAAAGTATTTAGTTATAATCTGGAGAATATTCCAGGTATCTCAAAGGGATCGAGCACGAGAATGGTACTGAGCTAAGTTGATTACATTGGAATGCCTTTCTGTTCATGGAAGGGGATGCTTTAACATTCCATTGTATATTCTATCATTATAGATGGCGTAGAAGATATGGAAAGAAGGAATCGAAGCGATAGAAATAAAAGATGATTATTAAAAACCGGATGTTCATGAACTTGATTGTGCTTAAATGCATTAATGCACTATAAAATGATCAAATATGCACAATGAAGGGAAAAACAGTAAAAAGATGCTCTATTACAGTACAAATAGAGCGCATTTTATATTATATTTTTATTTATTAACTTTGCCTATCAACCAACCATAGGTTGGTCAGGTAAAGTTAATGTAATCGTAAAAAAAAAATCTGGTGTGACTGGCGCACAGCACACAACTTTCTCTTACCTTCGGTAATCGAAAGTTGTGAACTGTGCTTGTCACACCAGATTTTTTGTGTCGACATGTATTTAGTTCCCGGCAGTAGGGAATATTTGAATTCAGATGTAAAATTTATAAGTATGGGAAAATATTTATATTTTGTTACCATGGCAACCATTTCTCCTATCTTCTCTATGAAGCACAAGAGTAAAGTGTGCTTCAAACAATTTTGAGGGCAAAACGAGAATATACATTTGAAAGAGCATCTAAAAAATAATTGATTTTTGAATTTTAATCAAAATCGTTAGAGCGAATTTTGAGAAAATCGAAAAAAACTGAAAAAGTACATCAGTAAAGTACTAATACTCTTTGGCCGATTTTGATTAAAAGCTTATTTTTCCGGTCCCGGGGGTGTTTCACTTAAATATAAAATTTCAACCTCGTAGCTCAATTCCTTCATGCTTAAAATTGAACACACACACACACACACCCACACACACACACACACACACACACACACAGACAGACCATGTCGCAAAAACCACTTTTTTGGATTCAGGGGACCTCAAAACGTGAAGATCCATCAAAATCTCGACATCGAATTTTTGACATGAATCCAATACTTTCTCTCAATATATATATTACATATATACATAGGTAAGAGAAAGTAAAAATTGGACTGAAGATGCCAAAATCCGTTTTGAGGTCCCCTGAATACATTTAACAAGTACTTTTTGGAATGATGTCTGTGTGTGAATGTCTGTGGTAATTTTTTTCGTCAACAAAAACTCAAAAACTATTTGATCATTTGTTTTGAAATTTTGCACACATAAACTAGAGGTAAAGGCCAAGAAAAGCTTTTGATAAACATCGAACCATTCGGTGCCACTCTAGAGGGGGTGGGGGAGGCTATAGTCACAGTATTTAACAAGGTCTGGCCATACATAAGCTAGATGCTGATTGGTCGAAAGCAAAATCGGCCATTTTGTTTCCAAACATGCCTATATTTACCATGTAAAAAATATTAAAATATAATAGAGCAAAATCAAAATAAATAAACGCGTTGCGTTATTTCTTTGAATAGTGGGTGGGCAAAGTTGTAAGCTCGGCTTAGTCCGATCTTTTTATAACAATGAATAACAACCAATTTTTCTATATTTTCTTCGTTTAAGAACATTCGTTAATGAAATCACTCAACCTAAATTAGATTAACGAAATATAGATATTTTTAAATAACAACACTACCTAATCATATATGGACGATGTTATGCACGAAGGAACCTAGCGCCAATAATCTAAATCTGAGATAAGGGACATTTGATTTGCACATTGTAAACAAAACCAATGGCCAGAACTTTTTTTCTTGTTTGATACAAAAAACGTGCACAGAGTAATAATGTTGTGTTATAAATAAAGAGGTAGATCTTCTTTTTCCCTACAAAATTACGGTCTTATCTCAATTTCGATCATAATGGCGCTTGGTTACTTTATGCATAACATCGTATATATATAATATAGCTTTTAAATGTTATCTTTCATAAGCTAAAGTTTAAGTATTTATTAATATCGATCGACTTAAAACGCCTTGGAAACAGTAAATATTTTTTTATATCCTAATCGATCGATTAGAATTTATCAAATGGCGATTTTTTTCGATGAATGTAGGAAAAGCAATTTTAAACATTCCATTAAAAAGAATATTAAACGGATCATTTGAAAATATTCCGTAAAAAAAAAAGAAGAAATTATTATTGAAATTGTTTTGTTTTTTTAACTCTATGATTGGGAAAACAAAAATAATTGAAATTGTATCTGATTTCACATATCATTGAATTCAGTAGTGTCAACACACACCCTAATCATCCAGCTAATTATCAGGCTGGCATCCAACTTGAGTGGCGATCATCACCAAGAGTGGCAACCGTGACCATCGAACTGATACTGCACTATCCACTGGTATCAATTGACGCTCTAATAGGGTTAGGCATGATGATGGAGTGACACAGTTGTAGGGGGGGGGGAGGAATACCAATGTATAGGTGTGAGAAATAGAGCATTTGTGGCACGATTCATTAGGTTTTTTATAGTGAATGAAATAGAGAAATCGACTATATGTGTTGTTGGAGTTTAAAAAAAAAAAAATTCCCCCAGAATATTTTCCCAATTAAGCAAATGGATCGCTACCTCCCAGTCCGGGGGTAATTAATCCGTAACTGCTAAATCAGGGGATGCTGGTATGTTTGCTCCCCCCAGGACTTTCAGCCTACACAAACACAAATCCGTGCTCCATCTCTATTCGCCCTGTTATGTGCTTATTTATCCACTTACAGTATTATGCATGGGAAAATTAACTCAAGATTCAAACAGAGTAAGCATTTAGTTGAATATTCATAAATAAATAAGAATACGAAAATACCTTTTCTAAAATAGAATAAAAATATGTTTTAATATTCATGGGGTGTTTTGTGACCGAACCGATTAACCTGGATATTATAGAGAAGCGGCTCCCAACCTTTTTTGATATGCGGCCCACTTTTTCCGTAAAAAAAAGCTGAGGCCCAGTGTATATATATAAATGTGTGCGTGTATCTGAAAGTTAAATGGGTTTGTACTCTTAAAATTTAAATCAAAAGTGTGCGAGAAGGATTTTGTTTAAAATTCAAAAATCAATTCTTTTTTAGATGGTCTTTGAAATGTATATTCTCATTTTGCCATTGAAACTTTCTGAAGACCACTTTACTCTTGTACTCCATAGAAAAGATAGGAGAAATGGTTGTCATGGTAACAAAATATAAATATTTTCCCACACATAAATTTTACACCTTGAAATTCGAATGTATCGTACTGTCGGAAACTAAATACATGTCAACATAAAAAAATAGGTGTGCTGTGCGCCAGTCACACCAGATTTTTTCAAATCCAACTGTATATGAGTGAGAATAATTTCAACGCGCATTTATTATAAAGCTTTTAAGATAAATTATTTAAATTAATATTTTCATTTTAATGTACAAATGGCTCTTTAATTCTTTTCTAGTTTTTAACATTTATTCACCTTAAAAAAAAAAAAAAGAATACTTTAAAAGATGTCAATTGGCTAACATTTGGTTTCCCTTAAATTAAATACAGGCGAACCATTTTAATGTCCAGCCGTTGTGAATGGGGGTGGTCCTATGCCCCCCCTTGGGCCTTCTTTTTTATTCTATTCGAATCAGATCCAACCGAGTGTTAACGAGTCGCTATTAACAGCTAAATGCGGATCGGATAGAAGATGAAGAAATGTAAATGGCAATCCAGCGGCCGATAATGGCTAAAAGCATTAACATGCAAACTCTATATTGGCAAAACTCGGCAAAAATGAATAAATGGAAACGTTATTATAATGTTCCAATTTACGCCTCTTGTGCTATATATAATTTTATAAATAAAAAATATGATAATTTTTTTTTCTCTTTTTAATCGAATAACGTGAAAGAGAAGGTAGGAAAGAAAGCAAAAAGAATCTCAAATTCTCGAGTCTTAATTCTTTCTCTCTTCATTTTATTTGACATTTTTTTGTTCCTCCACTATATAAATATTTCCTTTTCATAGGTGGCTATTTGGGGGCTGAATTAAGTTTTTTAAACGCTTCTTTTACTTGTCTTTATTTTTGTTCATTTCACAAAATTAACCACATTTACGAATGTAAGTAATGTAATCTAAATTACGAACGATTACTATTGAGAATACGAATTATTAGGTACAATTAATTACAAAGATATATAGCTTCCGCCATTGCTTTTTATTATTTCCCGTATCCCAAGGATGTTAGAGATTTTTAAATAGGTACTCTACTTAAGCATTCTCATTTTGATATCAGTTGCGTTTATGAGTCTTTACTAATTCCTTGACTCGACCATTTAATGAATAACAATATGAACATTGGCAACGCTTGAGGTCATTTATTTCCAGTCTGTCCCTCCTCTACCATGTTATATAATTATCTAAAATGTAATCCAAATGTATCTAAAATTATTTAAGACACATAAATGGAAATATTAATCATAATGAATATGCATGATAATTTATTGATATTTATTAACTTTACCGACAAACATTTCTTAAAATAAATTAATCCCTCCCATTAAACATATCTCTTCTTAAATGTTCTCCGTTAATATTGGTTGGAACTTTTAAGAAGTTTGCATGAGCTATCAACCCTCACTTCTTAATTTTTTTTTTCTATTTTTTAGATTTAAATTATTAGATAAAAATTTAAATCAAAAACTAATTAAGCTTACGTAATTTTATAAAAATAATTATTTTATCATTTGTTATTTTTTTCCGACTTTATAATAAAGGGTTTTTTTTTTTTTTATTTATAATGTCTCTATCAGACTCAAATTTTTTTAATTTTTAATTAACAAATAGCTATGTAAAAAAGTTTTTTTGATAATATAATTATAGCTTGTATTCTTCGATTTGCATGAGATTATTTTATGAATTATAAATTAAACTAAATAGAGGTATTTTATACAGTATATAAAACTTGAATAATCAATACGGAAATATAGGCTAATGAAAAATTAGAATACTTTTGAGAATAGGTGGTGTCAAAAAATAAATATTAATATATTTTATATATATTGAGCATATCATAATTAAAATTTAAAAATGATTTTTTTTTTGTAAAGTTTAAGATCAAGTATAATACAAATGCCCCAGGGGCAATGAACAACTTCTGAATGGTTTAGAACCGAAGCAAACTGTACTGAAACCCAGAGTACCCTCAACCTTACTGCAAGCGACCGAAATAGCCTATAGTCGGGGTCCCTTTAAGTGCCAAGGCACAAGTCACTCTCTATTTAACTAAAATACTATAGGAAAATTAATATATTTATTTTTATGAATGTCACCAATAAATTTTAATATTGCTAGTTGGAACAGCTAATTTTTGTAGAGTATTCTTTGTATTATTAGACAATCTTAAACTTTACCTTTTTATTTTTTATTATTTGTTTAGGCCTTTTTCGCCATTTGAGGCCATTTACTTGAAACAAATGTTTTTTCTTTTGGGATGGAATCAACCTCTAGGTCTTAAAGATAATACTTTAACTCTGATCCTCGGTTCAAGGCCAATAAAAATGAATTAGGATTGTAAATATTTTAAGAGTTAATTGAGATATTCACAAATGTAACAACATTTGTAATCTTAGCTGAATTGTACCTGAAGAAGACCACAGAATGAGTGGCCGAAACGTTGTAATTTTTGCTAATAAACCACACTTAAACCGAAAATCAAATGCTTTTATTAATGATAACAACTCTGAAAGCCTAAACTCTAAAAGTTAGTTACTCACCAAATGAAGTTCTGGAATTAAACCGAGGAGCAGAGATTAGACGGCTGCCTTGTGGGATCTGGATCTTGTTGCCTTACTGGAGACAGTGCATAAGCAGACCAGGTAGAAAGCCGTTCTGAACGTGAAACAAGAATAAAATCATGTAGAAAATTTTTTGTCTATCTGAGAATGAGTGTGTATGATTGTTAGCACAAAGAGATTATTATATCATAACCCATTTCAACCAAAGAAAAATAATTTCTTTTTTAATAATTCAATATCTGAACGAATCGAGATAAAAATTTTAAGTTATTTCTATTTTCTCAGGCAGACTTGTTATCAACCTAGAGAGGGGAAATTATGTACCTCCTGATGACCCATCACATTCCGTGAAATGCATTCACGCATTTACATTCAAAGCTCATTTGTTAGAAAAATTTCATGAAGATTTAAAATTTCTTCTTGTATAGTACCAGTGTATCTACATATATAAAAAATTAAGCAATTTCAAGGCAATTAAGAAATTTAGAAAGGGTAAGTATGAGGTTCAAGCGCTGAGAAAGACGAGAATTTTAATGAGAACAAGGGAAACGAGGGAATGGAAGAGGATCGAATAATCATCACCTTCTATTAAAAAGAATTCCAAAGAGAATTCTGTTAAAATCTGATTTTAATAAAAATTAAAATATATAGGCCTAAATATAGCGAATAATTGTAAAACTTTAGGTTATCAAAAAACTGATAACCCACCTGACTAGATTTATTTTATGTTTATTATTTTTTTATATTTTGTATATAAACCAATTTTTAATTGTGTAAAGAGACATTTTTTTGATAATTATTTAATCAATTTTAATTTGGCCCTCGGGCTTGGGGTAGTCGGTAGCGCGCCTGCCTTTAACCAAGGGGGGGGGGTGGAACCCAAGGGCAGTCCAATTATTTTATTTAAGCCATTTAGATACCAAATAAGAATGCCTCGACCCCCAATAGATAATTACTAAGATACCGAATATCGTAAAAAGTCTTGTTGCAGAAAAGACTGTGTATATGTGTGTGAGTGTGAGTGTGAAAGGCAAAAAGTGTGAGTGTTTTTTTAAAAGAAAAAAAATTTATTTTTAAAAAATCTTAAAGTGGTTGATAGAGATTTAAAGATATTACATATATATGTATTGATATATATAGCTATATATGGATATAAAAGCAATCTAACTTTTTACGAGCTGTGCTCTTGCGTGACAGAGCAAGAAGCCACGTGCAACCGGTTGAAGGGCTCCTGATAGGATGGAGGGCTTCTCTTCTTCATTTTGGGAGATGGAGGGCTTTTCCCATTTCGGGGATGGAGATGGAGGAATGATGGATGAACGCCAAAGACCGGTCAAGAGATGTCAACTGACCGGAAAGTTCCTCTTCAACTCCTTCCTGTAATTTAAATTGATTCCCCCTCTCCTTGCCTTATCATAAACAAAACATCTAATGCCTGAAACGAGCACTCGGATTAAATCTATCATACTATATTAAAATATGATAATTAAGTAAAAAATTGTTTTATTACATTATTGCTTTGGAATCTAGTCTCATAGAGTGGGAAGAGATAATATTACAATTACATGCTAACAACATAATATTTAGAGATAATAATATTAATGATAGCCTACATCTCTGCAAACATCACTGAAAAAATTTACACAATTAGGCCTCATATAGCCTTTCATATAAATTTATTTAGTAGTCCAACAAAGATCAAACAATTTTAGTTATATTTTTTTTTTTTTTAGTTTTTTTTTATTTATACACCCGTAACTTTTTTTTTTTTGATTTGTTAAGCAAAGTTGTAAATCAAAACTCTATTTGGAATAAAATAAAACTTTAGAAGTATTCCGCTTAAGTCATATGAATTCGTTTGGTTATCTATTCAATTAGCAGAGGACAGAATAAAATGAAAAATTCAAACTTGGTTTGGATCGTAAAAGTTTTCATTAACAAAAAAGGAGGAAAAGAATGGAAAGTCTCGACGCTTACAGACAGCAGCTAGGACGATATAAACTTTTTAAATTTAAAATCACACCTCAAGCTACAATTATATAGGCCTATGGCCGCTTTAGATTCAGAATTTGAATCCCCTACGCCTAAATAAAAAAATAACTTCTCATTTCAACTACTCTCAGAGTAAAATTAACAAGAAAATATTTTTTGTTTATTTAAAAAAAGAGGCAAGCATACATTGCAACCTGCTATAATAAAAACAATAATTCCTTTACATTTTTTCTAAAAAATATAGTAGGTTTTATTCGGGTGGGGGGGGGGATTATCTTAACTTGACCCACACAGCTGGCAATTTGTCAAAATAGTTGTGAAGATTGAAAGAATTGGCAAATTGGAATGCAAACACTATTAAATATTGTTTATTTTTTTGAAAACTTTTAAATTTTGGTAAATTTTTTTTTTTTTAATTACTTATTTTAATTTATAATATTTATTTAAATTATGGGTAAAAACAGGATTTGTTCTCCCGGAAGAGGGTTTTTGCATCACAAACTAACTAAAGGTCAACAAACTGTCCCTAACTGATGCAACCGACCTTTAGACCGTAGTACAAGGGTCATTTGAAAAGGGTGCCACGCATAATGGCATTGGATCCCCACACAAGTAAAAACGAATATTGAATGAACTAAGGTAAAATTTGTTGCCACATCCACCTTATTTGGCTGATTTGACTTCTGACTTCCTCTCATTCCCACGACTAAAATTTTCTTGGGGGAAAACAATTTTCAACGGAAGATGAGGTAAAAGCAGCCGTAAACAGTTATTTTAAAGGACTTGCAGAATCGCACTTTCGTAATGGATACAGATAGAAGATGACGAGAAAGATGAAACATCACCTAACGAAAACAATGCTGGAGCGGAACCAAAGGAAGAAGTAGTTGTAAGTGTTTATATTTTCCTTTACTCCTAAAGTATTTCTCTATATATGGATATAATAGTGTCCGTCCGTCTGTTCGTCTGTCACGCTATATTTAGGCAACTTCCCGTTGGTTTTGAAACGAAATTTTTTATGCTTAAATAGCGCCACAGGCGGGCCCAAGCCAACTAAAGGGGGGCAAGCACCCCTGGCTAGGCGGGCGACGCGGCTAGTATTTAAATTTTTTTTTTTTTTTTTATTTATTTGAAATTCCTATCGGGATCCCCGTTTATTTGCCCGAGGTGCTTACGTGTACGAAGACACACACCTCAAACCCAACCGGCCTCTGGCCGTAGCCATCTACCGGCCCCCGTGAAGTTACATCATTTCCTATCTCTAACTCCTCCTCCTGCTTTCGTCTCTAGCTAGTGAACTAATCCTTATTTCTGGTTCCAACCGGCTCCTTATATCCAACCTCTTCTATGCTATGGAGGATGTCCTAATTTGAGGAGGGACTCCCTCAGCACCGGCGTGTAGCCTACTCCTTTCGAAGAATGCATCACTGAGAGGGAACCTTCTTTACGTCCCTTCCACAGGACGGGATGTCACAGCAACTCCCTCTCCTCGTAGAGTTGCCTGAGGGCTATTGTGGTAAGGATCCTATATTCCAATCCAGGGCTTGCTTGAGGATTTGTTTACATTAAATAAATATTTTTATTTAATGAAAAATCCCGCACGCCAAGGATTTGAACAGGGATCTTCTTTGCAGAAGCTGACACCCTAGCTCACTACACCAGCGAGCCCTCGGTATTTAAATAAAATGGTCTATAAGAATAACAATTATTCAGATCTATTCTCTAAGCAAAAACGTTAACTTTTAACATCTGTAAACAACATTAATTCATTTTAACACTTCCTTGTCTCAAATAGCTATTTTGTAAACAAAAACTTTAAAGCCAAAGCGTATATAGCCTAAGATAATGCAGAAATTTGATATTTCAGATGCAGATAGATGATGACGAGAAAGATGAAACACCACCTAATGAAAACAAAAAGAATGCTGCAGGGGTGAGTTCCTTTTGTACATTAACATTACTATATATTTAAATTTAGTTAAATATTTTCGAGATTTATATATTTGAATTAGATATTACTATTCAAAACATCTCGATTCTTTTCGGACTTAAAGTTTTTCACTTAGTTAGTAACTTGCGCGACTAATTGCATATAAGGGGAAGTGAGTTTTATTGGTGCAGGTAGAGGGTCCGGTGGCCTGGTGCAATGGACAGCACGCCTATGCCCCGGAAAGGCTGGAGATCATGGGTTCGATTCCCGCGGGCCATGGGATGTTTGGCCTCGCCAATACATAACACTCACAAATTTGTTAGATATATTAGCCTATTACTATATAGGCTATAATTTATTTATAAATCCTTTACTCCAAGCGAATTTAAATAATTTTTAATTAATAATAATAATAATTAATAATTAATTTTAATTCTAAAATAATTTTTTTTTTATAGATGCGCATTATCGCCTATTCAGCTCTTATACTAGGATCTCTTATAGAGCTTATATATTTCATAGGATTAAGTTAAATAATTATTAAGAAACACCAATCAAGCATGGTAAAGTCAGGTACGGTGATCCTTTTTATTTATATCACATCAGTTTTGTCTACATAATTTTTTCATCAAAATATGCAAATCAACATAAATGTTTTATGAAATTCTTTCCCTCAACTTCATATAAATAGAATGATTTTTTCATTTTTCAGACAAATTCCCAAATTTCCAACAATAATAAAATTCCAAGTGGACTTAAACAATTTGTTATAACATATTTTTACTTTCACCAGAAGAACTTTTTTTTGTATTTTTTGAATAATTTTTTTTTCAATAAAATTCAAAGTGATTATAATGATTTTCTTTTTTTAAAACAAATTAAGGTTAATCTTTACAATAAAGTGCCAGCCCTCTCACTGACTGACTAGTTCACTCTTTAGCATTAGCTCAACATTCATGATTCTTTCGTTCTTCAAAATATTATTAATATATATTTTTACTTACTTTTTGGGTTTTTTCTTTCTCCATTGTAATTTAGATGACAAAAACCTTGCGCATGACCTATTCTGATTGAGATAAGTAAAGAAATTAATTAAATAGATTTGAAAATATAAAAAATAATTTTATCGAAAATTGTTTATTATTATTTTTTTAATAATAAATGATAAAGGAGCTAACTTCAGCTGATAATTGAAAAAAAAAACAAAGAATAATTTTTTTTAATCCGCCCCTGCTCAACATTCATTATTCTTTCATTCTTTTCATTTAGGCGCGCTATTTGTTTTGTCACTAAGACCGAGAATTCCCTAGTTTTTTAAATTTTTTTTAATCGAAGGAAACCGAACTGCAACCGAAGGACCGAAACAATTAGGTCGTGACCCCTGAAGTTGTTTTGTCACTAGTGTCGACTTCGGTTCGGTTTCGGATCGGTTCGGCTCGTCTCAGTTCGGTTCAAAACCATCCAGTTAGAAGCTATTCGGTAGCCCTTAAAAATTTAAAAATTTTTTTAAAAGCTACCGAATCGCTTCTAACTGGATAGTTTTGAACCGAACGAGCCGAGCCGAACCGAACCGACCGAAGCCGAGCCGAACCAAACCGAACCGAACCGAAGCCGAGAATTCCCTAGTTGTTTTGAATTTTTTTCTAAAAATAAAAGAACCGAACTTAAAACCGAAGGTCTCGAGCCGCCTCCGGCGGCTCTCGGACAAGGGTCCCTGCAAGTTCTTTAAAATATTCTGGATGAATATTTTTTAATCTAAAACAGAACCGACCTTAATTAACCGAAGGTCTCGAGCCGCCTCCGGCGGTCTCGGACAAGGGATCCCTGCAACTTCTTTAAAATATTCTGGATGGATATTTTTTATTTAAAACAGAACCTACTATTTACCAAAAGACACGGGCCTCCATCGGGGGCCCGCGGACCCAAAGATGTTCTTAATAAGAGTGCAAACTCGAGCCTTTCTACTAAAAAAAAAGTCAGTGAATACTTTAACTTTTAATACAACATGAAGTTAGCTCCTTTATCGTTCAATATTTTTAAAAACAAACTATTTTCGATAAAATTATTTTTTATATTTTCAACTCTATTTAATTAATTTCTTTACTTATCTCAATCAGAATAGGTCAGGCGCAAGGTTTTTGTCATCTAAATTACAATGGAGAAAGAAAAAACCAAAAAAGTAAAGCCGAGAATTCCCTAGTTGTTTTGAATTTTTTTCTAAAAATAAAAAGAACGAGGTCGAGACCCCTGCAAGTTGTTAAAAAAAAACGATTCTTCCTTATTCTGACCTCTCCTCATCATCCTTCTCGCAATCAAACCAAGATCCATACAAGATTTCAATACTTGCAATTTTCCATCCATTCCAGATTCATGCTTTCGATACAAATCGGTCAAAAAAAGGAGATCAATTCTCTCACTCATTGTGGAACTTAGATAAATGATAATAAAAACAAATGCTAGACAAAAATGGGAATTCCAGACAGCAAAAATGGCAAAATGGCCAAAAAAAATTTAATAAAAAAAGCACAACACAAAATAATAACTCGCCCAAGAGATGAATGTAAAAATATATCTTAGAGGCCGGGAGATGAATATTTATATTTATATTTATATATATATATAGTGAGATTTATATTAAATGGCTTCTTATAAAAATGAAATAGTGAGAACGAATCATAAAAAGAACGAAAGAATCACGAATGAATCACCTCAGCGCCCTCTAGGTGGCCTGGCACTTTATTGTAAAGATTACCCAAATTAAAATATTTAAATAGATTACTAAATCTGATTTGAATTGTTTTTATTAGTTCTTTTCGGCAATTTATTTCAAATGATTCATTTGCCTGGGTTGGCAAATTTTAGGGGCGGCAATTTGTAAAAAAAAATCTGGTGTGACTGGCGCACAGCACACAACTTTCTCTTACCTTCGGTAATCGAAAGTTGTGTTCTGTGCTTGTCACACCAGATTTTTTGTGTCGACGTATATTGAGTTCCCGACAGTACGGAACATATGAATTCACACTGTGTCAGATGTAAAATTTATAAGTATGGGAAAATATTTATATTTTGTTACCATGGCAACCATTTCTCCTATCTTCCCTATAAAATACAAGAGTAAAGTGGTCTTCAGAAGATTTCAATCACAAAATGAGAATATACATTTTAAAGAGCATCTAAAATAATAATTGATTTTTGAATTTAAAAAAAAATCGTTGGAGCAAATTTTGAGAAAATCGAAAAAAACTGAAAAAGTACATCAGTAAAGTACTAGTACTCTTTGGCCGATTTTGATTAAAAGCTTATTTTTCCGGTCCCGGGGGTGTTTAATTTAAATATTAAATTTCAACCTCGTAGCTCAATTCCTTCATGCTTAAAATTGAACACACACCCACACACCCACCCACACACAGACAGACCATGTCGCGAAAACCACTTTTTTGGATTCAGGGGACCTCAAAACGTGAAGATCCATCAAAATCTCGACATCGAATTTTTGACATGAATCCAATACTTTCTCTCTATATATATATTACATATATACATAGGTAAGAGAAAGTAAAAAACACCTTATTTATATACGGATAAATTTAAAACAAACCCCATAGACTTAGTATGTCTAACTGAAGAGTATTTGATATTGAAAAGGTATAGGTAATCAGACGTCCACCGGCGTGTTAGGGTGGTTGAAGGGGGTGGGTGTCAAGAGACCACTGTCTAGGGGCGGCAAATGTTTAAATCATCCCCTGCCTCACACGAGATTTTTTTTTTGAAAAATATATTTTTTGTCTTTGGATCTTAATTTTGGCAACTTCCCCGATCCTCCAACTTGAACACCCTTCATAAAATTTAAATAACTCATATTCACAGTTATTTGTGAAATGCTAATTGTAAAATCTTATAAATGCAATCGTATTATAATTCGTAGTCAATTATTGTCCAGTAAAATTTATTTATATCAATAAATATTCCAAATGGTTAGTTGCTGGCAATCTCTTCAAAATGAGATTCGATTAAAAAAAATTCAATTTCTTCTTTGTCAATTTCTTATAAGATTTAAATAAATCTCATTCAAAATAGTTTTTTATTTTTATTAGAAATAATTATTTTAATCCATTCTACTTTTTCAATGTTGGAAGTAAAATATTAAAATTCGAGATTAAACTGTAAATTTTGACATGGTTGGGCTATACTTTATTTAATTCTTGAAGAAATTTAATAATCCCAGCGTGCCATCTTTCACTGGATGGTTTCGGTCCCTTATCCCACTTCCCAAAGAGTGGCAAAAGATATAAATCGTGCGATTCCCTTTGGGTCGACTCTGCATATCGTAAATAACCTTTGGTCGAGGTCTGCCTCAAAGGAGGAAGCAGAGATGGTGACAATTTCTCACAGTGGCCTGATAGAAACCCTTGCGGCCAAACGTATTTGTTGCTCGGGGATATCGGGTCGCCAGATACCCGACAACCAAATTAAATATCTACAAGAGTCATGTTTTCATTGGAAACGATTTTTTTTTTTTTTGATCAGTTATATTATACAACTTTATAAAGGGATTTTTATCGTATTAAGAGAAAATATATTCTTTTTAAATGAAAAGCCAAGTTATAAAATTCAACGCCTCCATCTTCAGGCTGCAAATTAATACAAATTTTTTTTTTTTTAATTATAATTATATAATTGAAAAAATCTTTTTAAATATGAATAACAAACATATGTGAACTAGTGAACTTATTTATGATGGATTAAAAAATTTTTTTGTATTAATTTCTAGACTGAAGATGGAGGCGTTGAATCTCAGAAACTGTAAATCTGTGCAAAATCAGTTGCAATAAATTTCACCAAAACAAAATTCGTTCTACTTTACACCTTATTGCAAAGAAAGGTACTTCGAGTTAACTTCTTATGCAAATTATAATTAATCAAACTCGGACAATCCACTTATTTTCAAATAAATGGTTGAGGTTTCAATTGCAAAAATAATAAAAAATAAATAATAATAAATATAATATTTCTGAACTTTATAAAATACCAGTCGAAATGCCCGCTAAAGGATGGAACATTGAAAAAATTTTATCATTTAATAAAAAAAAAGGAATATTACACATAAGTAATTTATGATAGAATTTACTAATAAGGACTACTTTACGAGTTTTGAGTGGCTTATTGAAATATAGAATTGTAAAGTGAATATAGTGTTTGATTCTGAAAGGCGCAAAAATTAATTTTTAATACGTTTATCGTTAGCAGCGGCTTTGAATTTTTGATAATCCGTAGGGGTGTCCACAACCAGAAAGAACAGAATATAATTAGGGGAGGGGAAGAGGGCGGTGATTAGACCTTAACACCATTTGCGCATCTTCTTCCGCCAGTAACCGAGCGCCTCCCTCCTGTCGCTTTTAACTGGTGTCGCCTTCCCTCCACTACCATGCATCGCACCTCAAGACCAATGGATGCCTATTCTTTAGGCGCTCAGGCAAAGGATTAAGCAAATATTCCAGAGACAGACTCTTTCTAAAAATATTATATAATTTTACTGATTTTAAAATTCTTCAGTATTTTTTACATTCTTTCTAAAATCCCCCCCTCCCCCGAATCCGGCGCCCATGTCTGTGTGTGGGGGTATTGGACAGAAACTCATGAAGAATTTTGTTAAACAAAGGAATGCTGCAATCAAAATATTACAAAATATCAAAAATAGCTTTATACAGGACAATTCGTAGTTGCCGATAATTCGTACTAACTTGCCGGTCCCCAAAAAAAAAATACCGATAACTGGTATAAAAACAAACTTTTCTGTCCCCTCGGTATTTTGTATTAATTTTAGTGAAGAGAGCGAATGAGAGAGACAAGTTTTTCTCGTTCAATCTTAATCAGTCTTCATTCATCATTCTTTTCAGTGAAAGAAAATGAGGAGAGGACAGAGGGAATTTGAGTTTCTCTTACATATTTTCTTTCCTTTCTACAATTCAGTCTTGGCATAAATATTTTAATTTTTTTTTTTTATTTTGTACTCCGATAATTGGTATTCCCGATAATATGTACCAAACCATCGGTCCCGCTACGATACGAATTATGGGGATTTTACTGTTTAATATTTATAAAAATTTATATAGGTACAGTGAGTGCCACAATTAAGTCCCCACCTTGGAGCTAGAGGCTTGAGTATATGGTATTAGTATATGGTAAATATGAAATAATTTTAATGACCACAAAGGTAAAATACAATCTGGTACAGATGATTTTATTTTACCTTTTCGGTCATTAAAATTATTTCACTATATACCATATATTCAAGGCTCTAGCTCCCAGGTGGGGACTTAATTGTGGCGCTCAGTGTACATCTACAAAATCACCCCCGGTCAAATAATTTAGATTCTAGATAAGTTTATTTGTTGGGATCCCTACTTAGTTTTCCTGGCTTTTTATTTGGGTTTTTTCCTAGACAAAATATCTGTATAATACAAAGTATCTGGTATTCTGTCAGTTCCCTCTACCCTCCCTTAAATCAACCTATTTCAGATATTTCATTTAGGGATGATATATTATTAAATAATTTTTTTTCTGGTTCCCGAGAATAGTGACTTGAAAAGGCTTCTCTTTTTTACAAATATGCTTTTTCTTTTTTTCAACCCTGACATAAATTACATTACTCCATATATAAAACGAATTATTTAAAATTTTCATTGAGATTTAAAAAATGACAGCCGAAAAACTTGTTTATTTACCAAGGAAAGATTTTTTATTCTATTATTATTTCTAAAAAAAATATACGTAAATAATTTAATTGAATAATTTTTTTATTCTTATTAACATGTCTCAGACATGAGGCTGTGGCATGAAAATAAAAATAAATATCTTACGCTTTTTTTTTTCTCTACATAAAAATTTATTCAAAGTGAAATTTTCCAGTTTTGTTTTTTCATTTCCTACCCCTCTTCTTATCAGATTAATCTAATATTTACTTTTACTTTTATTTGTACTAGTTATCTTAAAGGAATATGGAACAATAACCATCGACGTCATCAACGCTTAAAAGAGCAGAAATAAAAATAGGCTCTCAGAAAGGGGAAGGAAGAGAAGATTTTATGAAAAGATAAAATTAAAAGATTACTAGAGAAAATGGAATAAAAGAAATGGAAAGAAAATCTTTAAGAGAAATCTAGAAAAAAAAATAAAATCTAGAGGAAAATGTAATATTTAGGCCTAAATAAAAAAGCACTATTAGTATTAAACTATTAAAAATAAGTTTAAAGAATATGTTTTCAGTCTATTTCTCAATAATATATAGGGTAATCTCAGTAATATGTAGCAACTAACCCAGCCCCTCTCCCCCCCCCTTGGGGCCGAAAGGGTAGATATGTTGACAAATGTATCAGGGGTGAAATAAAAAATCTTTATTTCTATCTGTTAGATGCTGTTTTGGGTGCTCCTCTCATAGAAGAAGTTAAAATAAAAATCTTCCTTCCCATTTTTGATTATTTTTAATGTATAGAATATATAATTTATTAATATAATTAATATAGAGTAATGTAATTTTAATTTAAAATTATTTTTATTAGTTTGAAATGTGATTGAAATAAACGTTTCACCATTGGCTTAAAATAATTTTCAAAATAACTGAAACAATCGGAAAGAAAAACTCAACAGCAACTACCCCATCCCCTCTCCCCCGCCCCCTCTTGGAGGCCGAAAGGATAGATATTTTGACAAACGTCAATATTGATAATCCTAGAACCACGGGGGGCGGGTTCGAATCTCAGGCATTCCGTCGAATATTTATTTAAATCATTTGGATATCAAATGTGCCTGGTCCCCTAATACCATGTTATTATCGTATTTTATATAATGGGTATCGATAAAAGTCCCTATGGTCTAAGATGCCGAAGACTTTAATAAAAACTACCCCGGAATAATAACTGAAACATGAATGATAAACAAGATGGATCATTAATGAATAGTTCATTAATATCTGGGGCGGACCAGTATAGCTCTCAAAAAATTAATTAGTAACGAATCTTCGGTCAAACAAATACAAAATAATGATATTAATCAATTATGAAATCAATATACTGTATTATCAATGAGTTCTCAAAATAGTAATATTGAACACAAATATCACTTTATACAACGCTTTTATTAACTTGCTCCTGTTTTTTTCCAACAAATCTGCCAATCGAAATTATTTGGTTTTCTAGATGGACAAATAAGTATTAATGTCTCAAATAAGTGGATACTTAAAATATCTAACAATTAGTTAAATTTTTATTTAATTAATTTTTTCCCATTCTCCCAACTCATGTTTTTAACTCACGTTGGTAACGGACGTTATTTATACCTGTAAGTAATTAAAAATTTATAAACTTTTTATCGAACTTAACCAGTTAAAACTTCTAAAAGTCGGGAATATACTTTTTCTTTCATTGTAAAAAAAAAAAATAATAATATAATAGTCAGCTCGTTATATTTTTTTTTCGCTAACGAAATATCTCCAAGGTAACCGTAAAATAATAATTTTGATTATCAAGTGAAAAAAAAAAGAAAATTAAGTAAAAGTAATTTGCAAAGGGTTTATATAAAAACGAGCGGAGCAGGAGAGAAAAAAAAAAATTAAGGCAAAAAAAAAAGAAAGGGACGAGAAAAACGGACCTTGAATGTAAAGTGTGATGGAGCAGACAGCTTCAATCTGCGGTTGGATTTATGTAATTTTAAACAACAGCTGCGGGTCGTTTTGAGGAGGGAGGGTGGGGGTGTGTGGGACTCTTGCTGGAAATAATTAGTCAAGCATAAATACTTTGCGAGTTTTCGAGTTAATGCCGTGAATAACAATTCAAAAAGATTTCCCAAAGGCGAATAGAGTAGGAAGAATGATGGCTTGGCTAAAAGGTTGAAGGCGAGAGCCAGAACCAACCAAGGAACAAGGCTACTTGAAAAATCTCATTTGCTTAATCAATGGAACCCCCACCATCGTTATGATATACGAATGAACAAACTTTACCATTAAATCTTCACTCGATTTCAATATAAGTAATATATATATATATATTCATTTTCCATTCTAATTTATATCTACTATTTATTCTTGTTTTTAAATTTTTATGCCAAGTAAAACTTTGCAAAGATAAAAAAAAATAATAAATTAAATAGTAAATTCAATTATTAGTTTTTTTTTTTAAATTAAGGTCCTTTTCGGCATCGGAGGCCATTTAGGTCCTATTTATTTCAATTTATTTGAACACAATTCAATTGAAATAAATTTTTGTCGCATGAGACGGGATGCGAACCCCTGGCTGGCCTCCAGCAAAAAATTATTAGTCTTAAAAGAGAAAAATATATCTTTTTAAGGATCCTTGCTCTAGGGATTTAAAATAATTAGCTACCAATTATTTTGAATAAATATGGAGAGAAAAACATCGAAATTTAAATATCATTGATTATTGGCTTCGCCCATAATAATAATAATCTAGATTTTCTTCAATGAAAGATTGGCTAAAAATATTTGAATCCGTGAAAATTCTCTCAGGTTGACTCAGGGTGGGGGGGGTTGTGGCTCAGGGCTAGAGCTTTAGCTTCTGGTACAGTGAGCGTCACAATTGAATCGTTTATTTCAGAAACCACCTAAGCGACAAAATTTCAAATCATGTGTTTTTGGTGCTACTGTACAATTTAAAGGTAAATACATCTTTTAGATTATCCCAATAGCATGTTTTTGATTTGGTAAAAAAATATTTGAAAGAGACTAGACCTATACTTAAGCTGCAAAACAGTTTTTTTTAGTTTTCCGAAAGTTGAAAAAAGCGCACTTAGGTGGTTTCTGAAATAAACGATTGAATTGAGTCCCCACCTGATAGCTAGTGCCTTAAGTATATGGTAAAGTATATGGTATATGGGGAAATAATTTTAAATTTAAATTTGAAAAGGTAAATAAAATATGAGGTAGTAAAATAAAATCATCTGTAGCTGATTTTATTTTACCTTTTCGGTTATTAAAATTATTTCACTAAACGCCATATACTATACTCTAGCTATCAGGTGGGGACTTAATTATGAACAAAAGGACAATGGCTCGCATCCTGTCTCATGTATATTTCAATTGGAATGGCTACCAATCCAATTGAAATAATAGAGCCCGGGTCTAAATGGCATTCTTTAAATTAAAAAAACAATTATCTCAGGTAATTTTTTTTAAAGTCCTTTCGGCATATTAGGCCATAAAAACTTTCACGAACGCATATTAATTATATAAGGTACATCGGTATAAATGGGGGTCTGGGCAAATTTATTTATAACATTTGGGATCCAAATAATTTAAATAAATTACACTTTTGATTATTGATCCCTAGTAAAACATTTATTAACTACCGGTAGGTAGTTGAAAAGGATGGAATTTTTTCAATCAATGTTCAAATAGACTGTTCATAAGTCAGTCAATATATCGTTTAAGATAGCAAGTTTGCGACATATGTTAGTGCTTAAGATTGGACAAAATTCCACCCCCCTGGAGACGAACTAGGACCTCCACGCGCGGATCTCCGCGCTGCTTGGGCCGTCGCCCTAGGATAAGGATAGTCCACCCGCCGCAAAAGCGTTGAGGTCCTGGTTCGACTCCAGGGGGTGCCCAATCTTAAGCACAAACATATCTCGTAAAACATTTCTTTGTTTTTAGCTAACTAGTAAACTTCCTTTCAAAAGTGTAATTGATCATCTCAACAATTCAATTATTTTTTAAAAGATTTAAATAAAAATTCGGATCCTATAGCCTGGGGCACGTGGCTTTAAGACTATCCATATTGACTTTATTTGAGCTCAGTTAATGTAATCAAATTAAATTAAATTAATAATATAACAAAAGTAGGGACATTAGGGACCAGAGAAAAATTTAATCTTTTTAAAAAAAGTCTTCTCTTCTTTTAAGGTCCAATCTTTCATTTCATTTATAAGGATATTTCTTTCTTTAAATGAAATAAATGTTAACTTGGTTTTGTGTTTATAAGAAAAGATTGTACGAGATTTAAGTATTTCTTTCGTATTATTAAAAAATAAAAATAAAATGAAAATTAATTATTTTTTAAACTTATGAAAAAGTCAAATGCAGACTCAAGCAATAGAGTTAAGAGGTTTGAAAAATTCACCTCCCCCACTCTCCCATTCAGTTATAAAATTTGACAAAGTATTCCTTGGCCCACCTCCTTGGGGATTTGCAGCCCAAGACACCCTCGTATTATTCTTACAAATTACCCTATAAACCATTTCCCCAAGCAGCTTGGCCACGACGAAAAACACTTTCTAAATCTCGGAATTACCCCTGTGGCTATTCCTTATTGTTTCTTCACATCAAATATACATGCCTCTGCCCTCTGAGTCTGTCTAGGCCTATAAGCTGAGCCTTTTTTCTATTTCCCCTCTTTTCTTTTTTAAGAACTCTTCATGATTGTGGAGAAGAAATAAATTTACTTTGCTTTCTTCTTTATGAGTGAACTCATTTGAAGTGAAATTAAAAATAAATAAAAAATTATTCTAAAAATCTTTTCTGAGATTTGAGCACCCATATTTTTTTTTAAATGTCTTTTCAGCTGCAGAGGCTATTTATAATAAGTTAACTATTTTTAATGTTATAAGGGTCATCCAGTAAGAGTTCTATTATTATTATTATTTATCTAATTAAATGTGAGATTTATGGTATATGATGGTGGGCCAAACCAGTGGCGTAACCAGGGGGGCGAGGGGGGCTCGAGCCCCCAGCCCAGGCGCATCCGAGGCCCATGACGCCCCCGAAACCGACATAGGCGCCCTACGGCCTCTAAAATATAGCCCAGCGTATGTGATTTTATCATATTCTTTTCATCAATTGTCTTAAAAAATTGATTGTTTTCTTTTAAAATTATATTACAACTTGAATTCTACTATTTTAAATGAATTTTAATTCCAAAA
This sequence comes from Euborellia annulipes, assembly GCA_023213315.1. Classification (NCBI taxonomy): domain Eukaryota; kingdom Metazoa; phylum Arthropoda; class Insecta; order Dermaptera; family Anisolabididae; genus Euborellia; species Euborellia annulipes. The sequence continues at coordinate 38,544 of JAKCPI010027690.1, forward strand.
ATAATAAATAACGTATATAGAGGTCTTTATAATTAAAATTTTTTTTATTTTGCAATATATAAGCCTTAATTTGATGTTTTATGGCTGTGGAGATTTACTCAGGATTCGTATAAGCCTTAATATTTAATTTTTGAAATTCAAAAACTTTTTTAAGCATGAAGGAATTGAGCAATGAGACTGAAATGTTATACTTCCAGTTAAACACCCTCCGGGACCGTGAAAATAAGCTTTTAATCAAAATCGGCCAAAAAGTACTATTATTTTACTGATGTAGTTTTTCAGTTTCTTTCGATTTTCTCAAAATGAAAGGGCTTTTACCTATCTTCAGGCCCGCCCGGAATTTTTTCCAAACCCGTCCATTCCCGCCCGAGATTTAGAGAATAAATGAACAGATGTCTAGCAATTTTAAATAAAATTTCATTTGCATGCCCGTCCGCCCGAACCCGTTTATTTAGACTTGCCACCCGCCCCGTAATTTTTTCATGGCCTCCAAAGCCCGTCCGGCCCGGTCCGCGAGGCCGGGCGGGTGAAGGCCCACGGGCCAACCCGTACCCGTGCAGGGCTCTAATCGGGGGTTCGGATCCCAGGCAGTCTGATGATTTTATTTAAGCCATTTGGATACCAAATTTCAAAGTCAAAGTCT